>WSXT02186383.1:0-20439 GCA_011762715.2 Neuroterus valhalla | reverse complement strand
GGCAAAGGTGGGGGGGGTCGGGGGGGGGGGGGGGCGGGTCAAATTGCACACAAATCTAATACCTTCTCCGCTGGGGATGTAAAAATGAGTTTTTTCCCAAATGGTAAAATTCCAACGCGGAAAACTCAAGTTCAACTTCATGCAGAAAAAAATGAATTTCAGAATAAACGAAAGGATTCATCGAAAAAATCAAGCTGTCAACAAAATAATGACATTTTTACTAAATAGAAATTTTGATAAGAAGAGATTAGTGCTGAGCCTAAGATATCATAGAAGGCTCCCCTTAAGAAAAGGGTTAAGTCTCAATTAAAGAAGGCGATTTTTCAACAAAATGGTATAACTTTTAACTTGAATATGAATTCAATCCCAAAACGTGAAATTTTGAGCCAAAAGATATAAACTCTGCACCGAAAATATCATAGACGACTCTCAAATCAGGAAGAATCAAATTCGAACCAAAAAACATATGAATTCTTAACAAAATAGTGGAATTCTCAAAATAAAAATGATTTTTTTCTCAAATAGGAAAAATTCAACTTGGAAGAGATAAGTTTTGGATGAAAAAACATGATAATCTCTTTTCTTAATAGGAAATATTTTCGAAGATCAACTTTATACAGAAAAAATGGATGTTAGGATAAACAATGTAAATTTTGACCAAAGAGATGATTTTTCATCAAAATAATCAAGTTGTCAACAAAATGATCACATTTTCAACTAAATAGATGTTTTGATAAGAAGAAATTAGTTCTGATAGAAGAGATAATTTTTGTATAAAAAACATGATAGTCTCTTTGAATAATAGAAAATATCTTTGAAGATCAACTTCATATAGAAAGAGCAAATGTTAGAATAAAGAATAAATTTTTGATCAAAAAGATGATTTTCATCGAAATAATCAAGCTGTCAACAAAATAATTACATTTTCAACTAAATAGAAATTTTGACAAGAAGAGATTAGTAGTGACTAACTCCTAATTAAAAAAGCTGATTTTTCAACAAAATAGTATAACTTGTAACTTAATTATGAATGCAACCCTATAAAGTGAAATTTTCAGCCAAAAGATATAAATTCTGCACCAAAAATATCATAGAGGACTCTCAAAGTAGGAAGGAAGAAATTCGAACCAAAAAGGAGGAATCCTTAACGAAATAGTGGAATCCTCAACATAAAAATAAATTTGTTCCCAATTAGTTGAATTTCAACTTGGAAGAGATAAGTTTTGGACAAAAAAACATTATAGCCTCTTTTATTAATAGGAAATACCTTTGAAGATCAATTTTACATATAAAAAACAAATGTTAGAATAAAGAATAAATTTTCCACCAAAAAGATGATTTTCATCGAAATAATCAAGCTGTCAAGAAAATAATTACATTTTTAACTAAATAGATGTTTTGATAAGAAAAGATTAGCACAGAGCTGAAGATATGATAGTAGAATTAACTCTCAATTATAAAAGACGATTTTTTAACAAAATAATATAACTTTCAACATAATCATGAATTCTACCCAAAAAGTAAAATATGAACCATAAAAGATGAATGTTCTATCCAAGAAGATGAATGATAAAAAAAAACAGTGGAATTTTTCACCTCAAGAGATAACTTTCTGAAAAAATAGTTCAACTGTAAATTAAATGACTGAATTCTCAACCAAATAGAATTTCTGACCAGAAAGATGACTTCCTTATTAAAAAGATATATTTTTATTCCAAGAAGATAGATTCTCAATTCAAAAGAGACACATACCCAACAGCAAAATTAAAGCAAATTTTTTGAAAATACGACGTTCTTCGCAAATGAAAAACAAATCTAAAAAATTCCCAAATTTCGTTATCCAGACGAGTGCTCTTCCAACTGAGCTACGGTGCGGTCCGTGAATCCTCTTCTTACAGAAAACATATCCTCTCTAGCTATGGATATATATTCAAATGCACACAATTATAGAATTTTATTTCAACATTCTTCTTCTTTCTTCGTATTCTTTCTTTTTCTTCACAGAAAGATGTATTAGATTTCTTGTTTGAACAAATTCTATCTTGTCCTTTGTTATTACTGATCGAAGTAACTTAAATGAGAATCTTAGAATAAAATTCTATAATTAAAGATATACATTCAAAAACACAATCAAAGGTGCTTATATTTAAAGTCCTGAATATAATTTCTTTCAGTGAATTTAGGTGCGATTTGTGTTGGGTTGACGATGGGGTGGCCAAGTCCATCCATAGAATCTGACATCTATGGTCGAAATGAAATATTTGGAATTGAAGATAGTCTAGAACTGCAAACACTTATGAGTTTTGGTGCGAGTGTTGGTGCTTTTTGTCCGATGTTGATAGCAGATATCTACGGAAGAAGATTTTCCTTTTTCTGCTCTGGTGTTTCATGTTCCATTTTTTGGATTTGTGTAGCTTCAGCAGTAAATGGCACGGTAAAACTAGATTTTTTTCTAATGTGAGCATTCCGACATGGAATATCTCAATTTTCTGGTATCAAAAAAACCCTTTTAGTCCCTTCTTGTTTCAGCCGTTATTGGAGGCTTTGGTGTTGGAGTTTACGTAACAACAACAGTACTCTATATTGGAGAAATATCGTCCAATAAAAATAGAGGAAGAGTAGGAGCCTATACTTCACTTTTTGCCAATTTTGGATTTTTAATCATAGGAATTTTAGCACTTTTTGTTGATCTTAAAACTTTGGCAGATATAGTAGTAGTGATACCTCTGATCTTCACATTTTCAATTTTTTACTTGATGGTCGAGTCACCTTATTTCCTCTTCCAAAGAGGGAAGGTGAGTTTTCTAATTTCATTTTTTATTACCAATTTATTCAGAAATGATATCCTCGCACGTTTATTTATGTGTTTCGGGTGTCAGCTATCATGCATGAATTTTCCATTGCAAAAAAAGTTACATTTCCAATCATAAATAAATTCCTAACTAAAATAAAGGATCTGAAACCAGCATATTTTATTTCCAACTTAGTAGTTCGAATGTCCTCAAACTTCTTATATTTCCATCAAAACAGATAGATTCTGAATAAAGGAAAGTTATTTTCTACAAGAAAAAAAATCGACAAATGAATTTTCAACAAAGTAGTTTAAATTTTAACTTTCGACCAATTTTGAAAATTTTCAACCAAATTTGAAAATTTTAGATGAAGACTAATCATTTTCTACCAAAAACATGATTTTTCAACACAAATCATGAATTTTCAACCAAGCAGTTCAGCTATCAACTGAATATAACCAAAAATATAATTGTTAAATTTTTGACCAAAAAAATAATTTTGAATAGAAGGAAAATCTAATTTGCAACAAAATAGTTGCATTTTCAAATAGAGAGATGGATTTTTAAGAAAGGAGTTTAAATTTCAACCCACGACCAAGTATTTCAATTTTCAACCAAATAGATGAATTTCGAATTTGAAGAAACATTTTCTACCGGAAAGATGGATTTTCCAACACATACATTTTAACAAATTGAGCGAACTAATTCTCAACCAAATAAATGAATTTTAAATCAAAATTATTAATTTTTTACCCGAAGAAGTGAATTATAAACAAAATATATGATTTTTCAAACGAGCAGTTTAATTACAAACTGAAAACAATAATGGAATTGGTGATTTTTTGTTGGAATAATATTTTTAAATAGCAGAGAAACACATTTTTAACAAAATACTTCAATTTCCCTTCAGAGAGATGGATTTTCAACATAGGAGTTTAAATTTCAACTTTCGACCAATTATTTCAATTTTTAACCAAATAAATGAGTTTCGGATGAAAAGCATCATTTTCTACCGAAATATTATTTTTATTGGAGAAAGAATTTTTAACAGAAGCAAAACAAAATTCTTAACAAAATATTTGAATTATCAATTAGAGAGATGGATTCTTAACAAGATAGTTTACAATCCAACCAACTAGTTAAATTCTCAACCAAATGAATCGTATCCTAATCAAAAACATTAATTTTCTACCAAGAGAGATGAATTTTCAACAAAATATATGACATTTCAACAGAGCAGTTTGATTACAAAGTAATGATGACCAAAAATATAATTGAATATAATTGAATAGAAGAGAAACAAATCCTCAACAAAATAGTTGAATTTCCGATGAAAAAGATAAATATCTTAACAAAGGAGTCAAAATTTTAACCTACTAGTTAAATTCTCAACCATACAAATGAAATTAGAATCATAAATAACATTAATTTTCTATCAAAAAAGAAAAGATTCGTACGAAGTACATGATTCTTCAACCAAACAATTTTATTTTTATTAAAAATACCTCAAAATGAAATGGTTGAATTTTCCGTTGGAAAAATTTTGAAGAAAAAAAAACGATATATATTTAAGGTTCAAACCTAGGGAACATAATTTTCGATAAGAAGGTTATTTTAATTTTAAAGTTCATTTTTCTCTTTATGAAATCGATCGATGGAATTTCAATAAAGAACATGAATTTTCAACCAGTAGCTCAATTTTCATGGAAAAACCAAAAATGGAATGGCAAACTGAACGTGAAAAAAATTGATTTTCTCTGAAAAAAGAGTTTTCAAGAAAAATTGTTAAATTTGCAACCAAAAAAATGAATATTTGTCGGGGAAGTTCAACTTTAAAGCAATGAGTTAATGTTTCAACAAATAGAACTGAATTCTCAACTAAAGTTTATAATATTTATAGATTATTCTTCAATTTTGAGCCAAGAAAGATTGTTTTTGAACAATAGACTTGAATCTTTGAAAAAAGAAAAAAAGATATTCAAACAGAATTTTCATCCTTTGAGAGATAATTTTTCAACTGAAAGAGCTAAATTTTCAGCCAAAAGTGGAATAGCTGAGATTCCAGTTGAGAAATGAATTTTTAACCAAACAGTTGAATTCTCAACGGAGTAAGACGATTTTCTAACCAAAAGTGAATTAGTTGAAAATTTAGTATAAAATGAATTTGCAATAAAAAAGAGAAATTTTAAACAAAATATTCAAATGTTCGATTAGAGAGACAAATTCGAGGAATAAATTTTTAACAAAAAAAAACAACATTCTTAAACAAAATCTTAGAATGAATTCATGGAAAAATTTCAAAGTTGATATTTTAACCAAGAGAACTTGAATTTTAAATAAAAAATATTTGAACCTAACCAAAAAATACGGAGTTTTTGAAAAGATAATTGAATCGTATGCAAAAACAGAATAATTTTGCAACAAACGGTTGCTAAAGAATAAGAAGGCAAAATTCCTACGAAAAGAGCTGAATTTATAAAACTTTTGTTTAATTTACAACCTGGAAAGATTTTTCAGTAAGAACAACAAATTGTCCAAATCTTTTGATTTTTAAGCCAAAAAAATAAATCTTCTCAAAAACAGTTCCAATTTGAACTCCAAAACATACATATTCAACAAAAAAGTTATTTTTGACCAAGACGATAATTTCCTACACAAAAAGACAAATTCCCAACTATTAGCATTTATTTCCTATCAACAAAGAAATGTTTTAAACTGGAATAATAAATCTATATCCGAAATACTTAGACATTCATAAAAAAAAAAAAATTCTACCAAATAGTTTAATTTTCTACCAAATAGCTACATTTTCTGCAAAATCATTAGCATTTTGAACCGAAAAAATACAAATTGCTAATATATAATAATAATCATGATAACTTTTTTCTTGAACTAAAAACCAACGAGATACAAGCAAGCTGTTACATTTTGAAAAAAAGATGATATTTCTACTAAAAGAGATCGTTCAATTCTGAAGCCTATAAGATAAATCTGGTAGAAAGCATATCATTTTCAATCCGCAAAAATAAAGTTCCAACGAAAAAGGTAATTTTCTAACAAAATCGTCTCTCTTGTTTGAAATAAAGGAAAAAGTTAAGGTTTTAACCAAAACAAATGATTAACAACAGAAAGGGACAAAAAAGCGAATTTTTGATCCAATATTCAAATTTCCAACTTAAATGATGAATCATCAACCAGAAAATTAAATTTTGGACACAAGATCATTCTGATCCTCCATTTGCTGATCAAACAAGATATCCAAAATTTGTATAAAGGGGTTGCAAATCATCTCCATCCAGAAACAGAATCAAGTTATGAACCAATATTTACTTTGTTTAAAATCTTTTATTTAATTCTTTTTTTACAGGTTCTGGACGCAAAAATCTCTCTAAAAAATTTGCGGTGTACAAGAACAGTTCTGGAAGTAGAGGATGAATACAGATCATTGGAGAACTTTTTCAATTCCGATCATCAAACCAAGAAGAAGACAACTCAAGTTCTGATGGGATTCTTTTTTCCTCAAAGTGCCAAGAAATCAGTGATAATAATTCTTCCTTTGTTGTGCCTCAGCCAAATGATGGGAAGTTATGCCATGAACCACTACTTAGAAAGAGTACTGAAACTTTTCGTCCCTCGATTTGAATATGTTGTTTTATCGTCAGTGAATCTAATTTCTGTCGGAATTTGTTTATGCACGATAGAAAAAATTGGTCGCAAGCCTTTGCTGATCATATCAATCGTAGGATCAGCAATTTGTTGTCTGTTGCTTGCAATCCATAAACTGATTCAACGACAAGATTGTCAAAGTTTGATCAAAGGTGAACTCGTGATACCATTGATGCTGATATTGGCATACTATGCTGTCTATTTTTTCGGTTTGATCCCTCTTTTGCCAATCCTGGCAGGAGAAATTTTCCCAAATCGGGTGAAGACAGTCGCTGCTGGAATTTGCGTTTCTCTAGTTTATGTCGCTTCTTTGAGTGTACAAAGTATTTATGAGTTTATGACAACAAAAACGAATGCTTGTGCGGCTTTTGGATGTTTTGCAGTTTTAGGGTCAATTGGACTTCCACTAATTGTTACTTCCTTGCCAGAAACTAAGGGAAAGAGTTTGTATCAAATTCAGAACGAGTTAGATACTATCAGTATTGTGATGCCTTGAAAAATTTTATACTTATTTCTTGAATGTTTTCTAGATATTTTATATAAATAAAACCAAACGTGCTCAGCAAAGATACTACTTTCATGACATTTATCAATTTTCAGTAATAAGTTTTTTATCAGAAGGTGACTTATCCATTAATGATCAAGATCATGGTCCCGATTAGGAGAGAATAAATCGATTTAAATTAGGTCGATAAGGTGGTTTCGTGGAAAACAAAAAGAAAAAACAATGACGTGAATAGCAACAAGTCTGGAGAGTAAAAATGCAGTTTTTCTTGCATGACACATGTAGAATGTTAATGACGAATTTGTTGAAATTCTCAACAAATAGAAATAGGTGCATTTGTTTTACAAGCAAGGCGTCTTAATATGAACTTCACATTCTTTCCACTTTTCCATCCTTCTACCCTTTCCCCCTTTCTTTTTCGAAAAATAACAATTTTTGTATATTTTTACATGGAAATGTACAGGAAATGATTTAGAGTAGTTGAACTTATCTATTAAACCAGGGAAAGTTGCATGGTCTAGCTGCTATGAATTCAGAGCTATCGCTTCCTAAAGGAGGCCTTCTTGATAGAATAGGGTTGAACATTTCATTTTTGTTTTCAGCTCATTTTTAGTGCACCCAACGAGGAAAATAGTTATTAGTAATATTATTGTATACTATGAGAGATGGATAAATAATCTTCTCGATTCTCTGATCTTTCTTATATGGAACTAGCTGCGCCCTGTGGCAGCGGCTTGGCCGCCGCGGGGATAAATACGATTGACAGTGGCACCATCTGTCGAAAATAAGTCGTAGCAACTCAGAAACCTTCGTGGGCTCAAGCACAACAACTTTGCTGAAGATCATCACATTATGAAATGCATAGTTCACGATTCTATAGAGGACATACAGAAAAACATTCATTCTCATACATACAGATATAGATTGACCAGTTTTAGTTCTACCAGTTTTAGAAGTTACAGTATCAGGATCAGTTTTAGTTTTCATCAAAATAATATTCAAATATGCCCGCCATAACGATTTACTCTCTGTCGCCGTCTTGTTTCTGGTGATTTCACAATGTCTATGGTAAACTTCAATCTGCGTCATCTACATTACTTTCAAATGTTCCCGCCGTTGTTATGTACTCGAAGCCGCAATGTTCTTCTTCCTTTATTGCGCAACGTGTTGTACGTTTTCTATCTTTATACCAGCCTCTCTTTTTTCTCAAGTCCTTGACTTCATTCGTTCTCCCCTGTATGTAATTTCCAAAGCGTCAGTTCTGGTCAGTTCTACCTGTGGATTGAGGAACACATGTGAGTGCTTCACCATTTTTGGTTTTAATATTTATATTTCTCTCCCAATCCACAGATATACTCACTCCACAATTTTTATACAATTTTTTTGAATGTTACAAGCATTTTTATGGTAGCTGATAATTCTTGACGCATTGCACTGAGCTTGTTTGAAGGTTTGTTTTCATCTACAATTCACGGGATGACATGATTGCCTCTATTCTGTTTGTTGTTGTTAAGTTGTTATTTGTTTTTAACCTCTGTTTAGGAACAAGAGATATGTGGTTTATGTTCACCAAAATGTAAACTAAGACGGAAGCGTTAAATTACTATCAAAACGAAAGAGGCCTGTACGCTACAAGCGAAACGTTTTTGCTCCAATAAAGAGCTTTCTCTTTTTTATATAAAAGAGACCAGAGAATCGGAAAATTTAATTACCCATCTCTCATATCTACACATACCGGTCGAAACTTCAACAGAACTTCTCTACATAACTTATTGTAGCCTTTCGTATGTATTCGTCACACGAAATAGTATATTAAACAAAATATTTAAATATATAAATATTCAGAGATGGTGCCTATCAAATTAACACATGGCTTTCAACGTATAATATGAATATTCTGGGTCGGTTTTACAAACTTTGTTTCGTACCCAAATGCATTTGAACTCGAAGTGAACTGATTCCATGGCCTGCTCACTAAAGGAGCGCAAACTCATCTAAGATTTCTTACAAAAATCTGGCGAGTAGTAATGCTTTCACTATAGGCAGACAGATCTCAAATCCAGCCCTGAGTCCTATTGGCACGTTCATTTAGGGACGAGGGGATTAAGAGGCAAAGTGGAGATCTGTCTGCCCATAGCGACAGCATTACTTCTCTCGTACGTAGAAAGACACCGCATGAACTTCGAGCGTCACGGATATTGCAAGATGAAATTAGCTTTCCTAAAAAACGGTAATACGGCATCGAAAATTAGAATGATAGAAAGTGACCAAAATATGTTTTTACTACTGCACTCAGTTCGTCATAAGCTTCCACGCCTTTCAAAAAAACTTAAGGAGCTAACCTCCTACAAGAGATCTACTCGATCCAGCAAATCTTTACATGAGTTTACATTGAATACTGGACTACCATATGTAGCTTGGGAGGCGTAATCATGTCCATCAGCTCCGTATCTTAAATACTTGTGCATATCAGCGGATGAATGCCATTCCTGTATTTCTTAGCCTCAGCAACTTCAGCACCAGCTGATTGCTATTCATCATAGTTTTCCCAGACGTGACGTATTTATTGGGGTAATACAATCGACCAGGTTATTTTTTTTTTGCATAGCATCAGGTGCAAGGATGGAGACTGATGCGACATGATAACAGACATAATATTTCCAATCATGAGGTCAGCAGTAATGGACCCGAAATAAAGATTGATGCAATAATTTAATGATAGATTTTATGCTTACACGATGTTCCATTAAAATGGAAGAAGGTTCACATCTTTAGGTCAGCCCTGAAGATGTGAGCCAGGCAATATCATGATGGCAAGATGCTTAATCATGTGGCTCTTTCAATTGGTTCAGATTTGTCCAAATCTGTCAAGATCACAGTTCCCTCTACCCTGTTCCTAATTTGACAAATATCCTGTTTGCATACTCCACAAATAACGGTCAGTTTGATTTGTCATCATGGCCTTGATCGAAATGTTTCCAAACTCTTTTTAAAAGTCTTCTGTTCATGACTTATCATGACTTAAGTCCTTTCGAAACATAGTTAGCACACTTTCGTGCGATTCTTATGTTAATTTGCGAGTACACGATGAAGTTTTATCTGAATAATATGACAAGTTTATGACGATCATTCAGAACAACACCATATCGGGAATTATGTAAACTTCAGAAAAGTTCATGATAGAAAAATTGAGGAAATCCTTTCACTGATAAAAGATAGGGTCTACTCCAGGAAGCGGTATAATTTTGGATCCATAACAGCTAGATCATGTTCCTGTTTAAAGTTTTCCGGATTATTTATTCAACTTTAAATTATTGCATGCACATTCTTACATCTGTATGTTCCGGAATTGCTTCATTCCGGAAAAATTAAAATTATTCACCAAATTTTCTTCTACTCTTCGAGACTTTATCTCCTAAACTATTAAATGCAGAAAGTATTAACTTTCGTGAAAATAAAAACTGGCCATTTTGATAAGAAAAATAATCTCCCAAGTAACGACTCCAACTATCGGGCTGGAAATACAGTTGAGTTCCCCTTGACGTAGCTGAGAAGCTCCATTTTCATTGCTATCTCGTAAACTTTTGAAAGCACTTATTAGTGATATTGGTCCATAGTTTTCAGTTTCATCCATAGATCTAGTCTTGTGTATAGTAATAATTTTGCTGATTTTCAGTATACTAGCAAGTTGCCCCTATTTGAAATCTTTGTATATAATTTTCAGAGCTTAGTATAGTGTTAATTGCTAACCAAGTTTCCTACGGATTACCTGCGCTTTTCCTATGTTAAAAATTAACTTTTCTCTCAATGTGATCTTTTTTGTCGGGAGTTCCACTATTTCATCATAAATTTGTCATTTTGAATTGAACACTTCATCCTTATTTCTTGAAAATTTAAAACTATCTTGTCCCATCACACAAGAAACTAATCGCGCTCAAAGTCTGATTGATGATGCCACTAAGAACAAAAATATAATAGTATAGTAAAATTATGTAATTTATTCTCGGTCAGGCAAAAGCGTAACCTCCCGTTACAAAATGTCGTATGAAATGCTGCATTTTATTTATGACTATTTTTTGTGTTTCTATGGTAATTGGAAGAGTGCGGACTCACCCTTTGAAGCTGCAGGCAGTAAGACGTTCGTGAAGTGGCGTAGAGAAGGACGAAGTGCACAAGGGTGATACAGGAAGAAGACATCAAAAACATCCACGAAATTTACAGGGTGACATTTCAGCCAAGACATCATTGAATGCAACGACGTCACGTTTGTAGTACATGCATCGAAAGACATTGTAAGGATATGCACATTGATCGTGACCAAATATTGTATATCAAGGAAATGGGTTAGAAAGACATGGCAACCCAAGAGGATGCAAAAAAATATCTCTCTCGAAGAAGTGTACGTACAAAAGGACGAATATAAATACGTGCAAAAGAAGGTACAGAATCAGGTTTGAAGGATTGAGGTATAAAGCAAGTAAAGAATCACGTGCCAAATGACGTAACAAAGGACGGAGGTAGAGGTGGAATAGGAAGTGTTTGAAAAAGTTCAGAAATCCAAGAAAAAACGGCCAATTTCTAAAATTATCGAAGAAGAATATACTTAAGAATATATAATGTTGCTAGAACAAATTCGCTTATCAACTTTAATTATTAATCACCCCACTTAGGTAATGCGACGCAATTATTCGATTAAGTCTTTTAAAATCCTTCATAGAATGTCCAGGGACGGTGTGGCGGACTAGCCGGATGCCGCCATTTTTGGCACAGGTGGTGAACCAGATAGTACATCTATATATAATTATAATACTTGATATCTATATATAGATATACTATCTTGAAGAGAAACTTAAAATGACGAAGTCAATCAGGGCGAGGTACACTAGTCTGCAGCACTGTCCTGGACCCTCTGTGAAGACTGTACGCTGACAGCACCGTCTATGAGACTGTATGCGGAACGGACCGTATATGAGACTATAAGAGAGTGCCGAATATGAGTCTATCCGAATTTTTGACTTTTCCGAGTTATTATTTGATTCTAATTAAGTTAATAACCCTGCACTGTCTGTTAAAATATTTCACTCTTCTGTAGAGTATTGAAGGACCCACAACACTTTTTATCCATTTAAGGGCAGAAAATGATCTCTCAGCACTAGCCACTGTTGTGGAAATTGTCGAAGAGATGCAGAGAGCAATGCACGAATTTCAAAACAGAGAAGTGAGATTGGTTCTTCGAAGGGTATTTAGTAACTGTAAAGATTTCAGACTTTCTCCGCCGAAGTTCGCAACAAAAATGGATCTCAACATCTTCACTTCATTCGCAAGCTCATACTGCAAGTTTATAGAGTATCTATTTACAAGTTCATTTGCTTGTTTCTCAGTTTTTTCTTCGGATAAGATGTAAAACTCTCAAAGAACAGAGAAGCTTCGATACGGTTCGTTCGTTGTTCTTAAACGCTCAGTCATATCTTGAATTATATGGCCTAAAAAAGTGTTACAGCCCTCGTTTGAATTCCACCTTTAATGCAGAATTTTCTACTCTGTCATCTTCAGAGTCTTTGTAGTCAAACTCGTCTGCAATTCTCTTCCGCTCACGGCCCCTCTTGGTTTTCTCTTGAAGAGATTCAGGCCGACCAATGTTTTCTGCCACAGTCTCAGGTTCTTTCCGAATTTCCTGCCATCCTTCATCACTTGACATCAAGCGTTGCCTCTCACACCTCAGTCACTTTATTTACAATGTCAATAGCTTTAAACCTTTTACCCAGATCGATGCCATTACTAAACAATTTGATGCCCGTACCTACTTTTTGAATCCATTGAAATCTCCACGACATTTTGCTGACAGATTCAATGATAAAAACTCAGCCAGTGCTTTTGCCTCTTCTGGAGGATAAGCAGCAAGCGGTTTCACAGCGTCAATCCTGTCTCACCAAGAATTCCGAGAGGTTGAATGCAGAAAGCAGTCTATTTTCTCCCTTGATGTTACCAGGACTCGAACTAAATATTGTGTACCATTGCGATATGACGCCAAAAAATGTGAGGGCAGCAAGACAAATCTCAGTTGCTTGTACTACGCTCAGGTCAAAAGATTGCCAAGTGCTGAGAAAAAATAGGCAGCTAGACTGTTGGTAGGTCTTGCCTGAACTCCTATGTAGGCACCTTTCATATTGCTACCATTTTCATATCCCTGCCCTCAACAATCTGCTAGAAGAATGTCAAATTCCTATAGTTCTGACATTATTATCTGGACAATGGCTTCCGCCGTTTTTCAAGTACAATAAGCAGAGGCTAGTTGACACTCTCGAACTTCATTGGTTCCTCCATCTTTATCAGTGAAATTGACGTATCGAATAAAAACTGCAGTTTGTTTAATGGGAGTGGAACCTGGAATTGCATCGACGAACAATGGGAATTTCTTCGCTTTTTCGCGTTCTTGAAGAATTCAATAGATTACTTCGTTTGCGCAGACCACCATAAATTGATTCGGAATATCTGCTGATGAGTATTGTACCTGTTCTCTTGTCCTAGTTTCCTGGAAGTGACGGACTTTTCGTAGGTGGCCATAAGGAAGCGGATCATATTTTGCTGGAAGTTCGAGGATTAAGGATGAAGTACCACGTGGGTACTTCAGACAGGTGCTATTCCGAATTAACACCACGGACATTAAATTATAGATGGTGTGTTCATTGCATTATGTAAATCAAGGGCCATCTTCCAGGTAGGAATATGCAAGCGGCTATCTCCCGTATAGTGGATGACGTCACGAATGCGAGCCAAGTTGAAGCACTGATCTATATTAAAAACTGGATATAAGATGATGCCATAAACGCGTGCCAAGCTGACGCCATAAATGCGAGTGAGTTCTTCTCCTGAATCAGGTGACTTTGATAACATGCCAACATGCGAATAACATACCTTGCAAGTTCACAGACTATGGCGTATGCTAGACAAAGTTGTTAGAATAATACTTCGTACCCCATTCACTATTTGTTTTCACTGTGCTTCCAGCAAGAAACCAGGTAACATGTGAAAGTCTCCTCAGAAATTCTTCCCATGCTTCTCGCTCATGTTGTATATTCTTAGGGAACAAGTCACTCAACAAACTTGAGATCAAATTTTGTTGCAGGTAGAATCTGAACAGTGTCTATTTCACGTTTGAACTTTGGGTAAGATACGCTAACGACGCTTACTATGCGGGGTATTTTTGACAGGTGCTATTTCGAATTTACGCCATGGTCTTTAAGGAATAGATGATGTATTAATTGCATCGTGTGGAAAAAGGGCCTTCTATCAGGTGTGAATATGCAAGTGGCTAACTTGTCTTCGGAACCGATGAGCCAATTGAAGATGAAAGGTATGTGGAAGTTTGTCTTTGTCTTTCTTATAGGTTTTAGAACCAAGATGTCGGCTTGATTATTCCCACTTGGTAGAGGCCCCTCAGATACTGGTATATATTAAGGACCCTCTAGAAAATGACGCGACAATCTACCAAGTTATCACGGATTGGTCGAGTGTAGTTGGTTAATGTGAAAGAGTGCGCAACGGGTGCGAGAGAGAAAAATTTTCCCACTTCTTTTCCCGCTACGGCCATTTGACATCACTTCCAATCCCATTGTGAGTTGTGGTGGGGGAACATTGTCGCGCCATTCCCTAGAGGGTGCTCAATCTATATTATACCCTAAATACTGGATGGCGTCACCAATGCGGGCCTGATCTGTATTATACCCTGGATGGTGGATGACGTCACAATGCCGGCCGCGTTGAAGCTGTAAATTGGAGTATGTTCTTCAGTCAGCTGGCTATGCTGACATGCCGATTAGTGAGAGCGTGCATTATTGGGCATCGAAAAGTGTCTGAGTTTTGCCCTCAAAATACATGGCTATCTTCTATCCAGGGTATAATGCAGATCAGTGGTCGTAGTACATATCCCGTGAAAAGATCGTCTGCTTCGCATGCATGCAGGCTACCGGTATGTATATAGTTGTGGCCTGATAATACAAGGTGCAAATAACGCACCTTGTTATACCTGCAGACTATGGCGTATGACCGACAGAGTTATCAAACTTTTAATTGGCTAGATCAAGTCAAGTGTCAGCAATCATTCGGAAGCGTCGCGGAAAAAAGTAGAATTGCGGTGCCCATCATAACTGGGTCCGAAATCATCGGAGATCAAAAAATCAAAATTCTCTCATCAGATAATCGCTTTCCCCAGTTAACGCTTGGAGGGTTTTTCGAAATTTCAATTTTTCAGTTTTTGGGAACACATTGAAGGGAAAAACGCGATTTTTGCGAAAAAAATCGGCTAATTTGTTATTGTGAAATGAAAAATATTAATAATTTCGAAAGAAACCCTCCCGCGTTACCTCGTGAATTGCGTGAAGGAATAGCATAACAAATTTCAGAAGGATCGGTGCAGGAGTTCTTAAGTTATGAGGGGCACCGCAATAATTACACTTTTTTCCGCGACTCTTCCAAATGATTGCTGTCATTGCCGTATTTTTGAATATATCTTTATGGAAATTTCACAGAATATTCTTCGAATGTTCTACTTCGATGTACTTTTAGTTTTAATATTGATATTTTAACTGCGTTGTAAAAAAAAAAATTCACGACAATGTTATCTTTTTTTTTTGCACGAATTAACCTTACCCCGCCCTTAAGGCTATGTCAAGCAAGCGTCAAGTGACCCAACTAACCGCACATTCTTTCGCAACAACTCACGCCCACACTGAATTAGATATCGAGTTGGAATTTTTAGAAAAGCCTCAGGGAACAATAAACTACGTTTGTATACAACGTTTTTCGGAATCTGAGAATTTTTTCATCTTGAAAATAAAACTGGAGCATTATTGTCTATTATTTTCGCAACAACTCATGTCCACGAAAATTCAGATATGGAGTTGAATCTTCAGGAAAGCATCAGAACAACAACAACACATGTTGTTTGTATAAAAAATTTATCTAGGAACTTTGAAAAAAATACATGAATAAATTGACAGGATTACCGACCGTAAAGTCGGTATTTTTGAGGTTGAGATTCACATGTGCCAGCGTCCTCAGAGAGCCTTGTCTTATGGTGACATTTCTACGATCTAATTACCCAAATAATGCAGGTTGCTTGACAATCGATATTTGTCGGTGCCGGTCGATAATTTATTATTGCAATAATAAATGTTTTGCATCCCCTGAGCCTGTGCTTTGTCACACACTCTTTTTTAACACTCATTTATACTCTCCAAATTTTTCACCGCTCTATTTCAACTTCATTTTTTAAATATGGAACAAAAAATTTCGATCTCAGGACACATGGCCAATGATTTCAGGTTGCGAGTAAATTTGAATTGAGACACCTACGAAAATTTGTATAATTTTTCCATCTGAGAAGAGATATCTTTCAATTACAGCAATTTTAATGTTGGGCAATAAAATTTATTGTCCCAATATAAATAAAGCGGGTCAGACGTCTTGTCTGCTGGATTTTTACGATGCATCGTAAATTTAGAAGCTTCTATTTCTATAGTCACTAGGGATTCTGTGAATCCCCTTTTAACAGACATAGAAGAATAAAATTTTATTTACAATTATCCCCTTCTCCTTTATCCAAAATCACTCAATTAACTTAACTTAACTCAACACTTAAAAAAAACACTGAATAGCTTACGTCAAATATCGGAGAATTCTTCTTATTTGTTTGAAAAAATTATTGTTGTTGTATTTGTTCACATTCCCCCTCTTACTGGTTTAGGAGTATCTACATAAACTATTCTTTATAATTACCAACCTCTCCTTCACATAACCTCTCCGGGAAGCGAGGCGGAAATCGAACCTACAACCAGACTAACTGACCACTAATTCAAAAAATTAATTGAAAAAATCAGCTATTTTACAATCGTGCCATGCAAGTGTGGTTTTTTTCCAAATTAAGTGCATAAATATTTTCTTATCCCATTATCTCTCTTCTGAGAACATTGAACTGCGTCAACATTGCGAGAAAAAAATAATGATACAAAAATCTCCTAAGTATTAATGATGAATTATTATTTATCCTTAAAAAATCTCTCAATCAGACAGACGCGTCGGAGCCGTGTGGGCTTGAGCCCACCCATGAACTTTGATGGGTGGGCTCCGCCCACCCATCAAAATTTCAACTGCTCACAATTTCATCATTCTAAGTTGTTTTTTTGCATTTGAAATTCATAATTATATTCATTTTCTATTTGGTGAGCCTACCCATTAAAATATTTGTTCCGACGCGCCTGCAATCAGAACATTTTTCATTGCAGGGAGGACTATGAGGTTTGAGGGATAGGTATAAATGAGTTAAGGTTAATTAGGAAAATTTTCTAAAAATTTTTTCTGCCAGCATTAAGGGCATGTGACAGTCTGTCACGTGATCAATTACACTGTTCATATTCTGCAGCTTTATCATTTGGAGAATTTCAATATTCCGTCGAAATTTTGAGAAATGTTAAAAAAATTAAAGGGCAAACCTATCTGGCCCATTGATAATTTCTTTTCGATTGAACAGTGCAATTTTAATATTTTAAAGATTCTAAATGTAACTGAGAACAGGGCTCTAGAGCCCTAGTCAAAATAGAATAAATGAAATTGGATTATTTGAAAAAAAAAAAACACCTAAATGGGCTGGACAGATGTTCTCTTATATATTCTTAACCATTTTCTGAAATCCCATCCCGATATTGATTTCCTCTTCCAGCATATTCTGTCGTCAACACAATATATTTGTCAGCAGGATTCTAGAAAAATCCCAAGGAAAAACAGTGGATCAAAAAAAAATTATTATTTAAATCCGAACAGTGTGAAAATTCATCTCCAAAAAAATATGTCGGAATGAAAATTGAAAAGTGATTTTTGTGACTAATAGAGGTTATGTTTGATTTTTGTATCTATCCCTTCCTACCAAAAAAATTCAGAGAGAGTGAGAAAAAAGTCTTCCTTGATTTCCGGAGAATTACAAATAATTTAGGGAGAGATTTACGGGGCTTATTTTCAAGATTTTTTTTTTATGTTCAAACCTTTACGTCAATACAGAGAGTGAAGGGAAAGTCGCTTTCTCCGTTATTTTTGTTCATCTTCGTAAGAAATCAATTACACCGGATGATAACTTTCAATCATTAAACATTATTGGCAAGATCATTTGAGGAAAGTTTGGAGAAAAAATTATTTATTTTGTCCTCAAATGCTAAAAGTGCAAATTTGTTGGTATTATTTGTTTAGGAAATCCATAACAAATATTAAATAAATTATGATTTTTCATCATTTAATACCATTGGCGATCTAATTTGAAGAAAATTAGGAGAAAAAACGATTCCTTTTTGCCTTTATATATCAACACTGATCAGTTGTTCAAATAATTTGTTCATTATTATAATGAAAAATATTGGATGATAATTTTTCACCTCCAAACATCACTGGCGACCAATTTCGGGAAAATTATAAGAAAAAGCGATTTCTTTCTGGTTTCTTAATGTCCACACTGGGCATTTGTTTACATGATTTGTTCATAAAATTCATAATAAATGTCGGATGATATTTCCTTACCACACTAGGCATTTTTTCATATAATTTGTTGAAAAAATTTATTAAAATACCAAAAAATAAATGTCCAGCATCAAGCATTACTGGCGATATAATTCAATACAATAAAGAGAAAAATTTATATTTTCCTGATCTTTGAAATCTTTACTAGGCATTCGTTTACATAATTTGATTATGAATGTATTAAGAAATATCGGGAGTCAAATTCTGATGATCAGGTAATGCTTTCGATAAAAGCAGGTAATTTTAAAGCAAAAATGTATTTTGCAAACAAAGAATCCATTTTGCAGATTATTTGTAAGGTTAATTTGTTTAGAGCAATTAACTTGACAATGTTCTATTTTTGTAGCTTCCAACTGCCCACGTGCGTGAGATCTAGCAATGCTGACGATAGAAAAAATTTCCCGCATACTTTTTTGGAAAAATTTTCTTGTTGCAATTAATCAGATAGAGCTTTATTTGTCAAAGGAAGAAGATTTATCCGTAACTTCGGAGCTTCGATACTTTTTGTCTCAGAAATGGATTGGAAAGGAAAAAACATTTCGGAAGAGAGAAATATGCCAGTACAAAAAAATATTCCAGAAGTGGAATACTGGAATATTTGTTTATACTTTCTCCCTGTTACGGGTCTGAGAGTCTCGGCATAACCTTCTCTCTATTCCTTTGCACACCTCACCACTAACTCAGGGGTGAGGGGGACCTACAGTTTACGGTGGGTTCCGAACCATCAAGAGCAACAGCTACTTAATACTTAGGAACTTGAAGAACTCTATAGGTACCGGGCTCACGACTCTCCGTGTCCCGCCGAAGCTCTTCCAGAGTACGAGGTGGTAATCGAACCCACAACCAGACAGTAGCATGGGTCCAAAGCTCATGCCTTAGCCCCCACGACCAACTGACCACTCAATATTCCAGAAGTGAAAAATATGGCGGAAAAGAAAATAAGAAAAAACGGTGAAATATGCCGGAACAGTTCAAGCAAATTTTTTGGAACAAGCTTATTGTTATGGTGGTTGCTTCGGTGCTTTGGAACCTATTGTTTCGGGCATGGATTCGAAATATAACCTAAGATGGGATGTGAAAATACCTTGTCCTCTCTGCATATTAACATCTCTTTTATGGAAGAGAAAAATATTCCGAAAGAGAACGATATCCCAGGAAAGCAAAATATGCCGGGTTGCAAAATTGTTATCCGTCAAAAAATGTTGAAAGAAGAACTTAAATTCAAATAACTTCGAATGAAGCTTATTTCTTCAAAATTGTGAGGCTATTCCGATGTTCCGATACTTTTGTTTCCAAAAAGGTTTCAAGATTTCATTCGAGGAGAAATGTGACAATTCCCTCTTGCCCTTTGCACCTTCCTCTCTGCAAAAGACAAAAATATTCCGGAAGAGATAAATATGCTAGGAGAGAAAATTAGAAACCGAGAGCAAACGTTATTTCGATTACTTCGGTGCTTTAGTACTCTTGTCTCGTAAATAAGCCTAAGATTTACCCCAGAGAAGAATGTGAAAATCTCTTTTTGCCTTCCTGCATATTATCCTTCTATCTCTAGAAGAGAAATATATGCTAAAAAAGAAAAATATTCCGGAAGAGAAAAATATGCTGGAAAAGAAAGATATGCCATTAGAGAAAATTAGAAAATGACAAAAGATAGTGCATATTATTTTCTCCTTTCCAGGAGAGAAAAGAATGCCAGAAGAGAAAAATATTCCAAAAGAGAAAAATATGCCGGAAGAGAGAAACATGCCAGCATAGAAAAATATGCCAGAAGAGAAAATTAGGAACCGACAACAGATATTGAAAAAAAAAACTAAAATTTATCATATTCCTGCATCAACCTACTCTTGTTATTTTGGGTACTTCGGTGCTTTAATACTCTTATCTTGTTATCAAGCCTGAGATTTAGCCCGAAGA
>WSXT02186372.1:3825-20440 GCA_011762715.2 Neuroterus valhalla | reverse complement strand
GTTGTTGTGATTGGTAGAATATAGAACAAGGAAAGAGGAGTGGGGTGGGGGGGGGGGGGGGGGGGGGGGGGGGGTATTCGCATGTGACACGTCACCATGCGAAGCTTTGTGTGATGGCATGTGACGAAGAAGGGGACAGGTTGAAAATGTGTGCAAAATAGCGTGACGTAGTTTTTGATTAGCCCCTATCGCTGTTTTCGAAAATGGCAGTATTTTAAGGAACTGAGACGGACACTATATTTTAAAAACTTATCTCATTATGAAGGTTTAACTCATCTTTTCCTACTAGAATACCATGGGTAATTTTGAATGCGAAGTGCCAGTGCTAAATGTTGGAAGCTTTCGATTCTTTTTTTCTTTTTCTTCAAAATCGTTTTCTCGTCAAATGTCACCGAATACCATGTTGCTGCATTGTAGCGCGTTAAGATTTCGAAACATAGCGCAAAATGAATCACCCTCATAATATATTTTGTCATTCTGGGAATTTATACTAGTATGTTTTTAGTAGTTGTGATCATATTTTGCGATTGTTTTTATTTGCAGAATATCACAAAAGGATGTGTATTTTAACATTCTTCGTAATGCTGTAAATGTGAAAAAACTGTTAGCTCAAAAATTTCAAATAAGTGTGGCCAATTCTAACTTCCATGCGACGATTGTCTGTTTGAGTCGAGAGGAATTCATATAATTTATTTAAGGTAAATAATTGTGTTCTGATATTCTCTGTTTTTGAGGAAGTAAAGTAGATTTCAAAAAGTAATTTTGAGTCTTTGAAATCAGCATTTATGTGAGTGAGAATCCGGTTGCGTGCGTGTGTGTGTGTGTGTGTGTGTGTGTGTGTGTGTATGTATTTGTATATGTGAATTGAAGAATGGTTGGGGGTTGATTGATTCTGAAAATCACCCAGTATCTACAACTAAAAACAGATATTTTATCAAATACTTAGTTTCTTTGATACTCAGGAATGTTTCAGAATTCAATTTAGAATCTATTGATACACTTTCAAGCCTAGAAGAGGTTTTCATTCGTATTTTCCTTTTAAATTAAATGTAATATTTAAATGGTTTGAAATATAATATCAATTATACTGAACTTTTGTACAAGCTAACAATAAAATTGCCTAATCCCAAATAAAATCAGTTAAGGTTTTACTATCTTTAAATATTCGAATGGTTATGACTCATCCCAAAAGAGAATTCTCAATCTTAAAATATAAAGAAAATTTTAAATGATTGGTCAAAGAAAATTAATGTTGATCCTTCTAGTCTTGAATTCAAGGGCTTTTATAAAAGTTCTTATAGCTTCTTGAAAAAGCAATCGAATGATTTGATGCTTCGATCAAAGCAGACCAGAGTTAGGAGATGACAAGGATGCTATTATATAATTTAGCCTAACCTTAAGCTGTGATTATAATGGCGTATCTTCTTTATAAACGATTCCTTAATTTAATAAAACATTTTATAAAGACCGAGTCAAAATACATTATACTGATTGCTCATAAATAAAGATGTCAAACTTCGACAGACATAGACAGTCTGTTGTGTTACAACGAAAATTCAATTATAGGAATCAATCAGACTTTTCACAAGCATGTTTTTCACAGGAACTTTGTGATTATAAAATGAAAATCTCTTTAATTAAAATGTTTCTGATCTTCGATTAAAATGATGATACAAAATATTTGTACAGAATAATGTCACCATTTTTT
Organism: Neuroterus valhalla; assembly: GCA_011762715.2. Taxonomy (NCBI): domain Eukaryota; kingdom Metazoa; phylum Arthropoda; class Insecta; order Hymenoptera; family Cynipidae; genus Neuroterus; species Neuroterus valhalla. The sequence continues at coordinate 18,732 of WSXT02186372.1, read as the reverse complement.
CACTAAACATTGTTTAGTGACTGCTAAACTCTCTTTTTATTTTTTTTCATTCAACTTGTATGGGAGGGGTAACTGGATTTGGAAAATGGGATAACCATGAAATGTAGAAAAACATATCCATGTATGAAGTACGATTTTTGAAGTTGAATAATATCAGTTCATATCATACGAATTAATGTGAGATTGAACGCGAGTTTATTTGCTTATAATTTAATTTGGTACTTTTATAAGTTAAACAATTAGACAATTCTTTATATATGTCCAATTTGTCTAATTTTGAAAGCTTCGAAATTCGTCAAAAATATAAACAACCAAACAAAAACTGGAAATGATCGGATTTTTAGTCTTGACTTCTGAGTGACCGCCCTGTGTATTCGATTAAGATTTCTTCATTTCTATTGAGATAAGAAGAGTCGACTCAGCTGACCTTATCATCAACCACCAATAAATGTTTAATCATCAGGAGTGAAATTTTTAAAACGTATTGGAATATTAAATTTAAGTCTTAATAATATTTGATAATGAAAAACAGCACTTGGAAACAGAGAGTGAACTCTGGCATGGTAAAATACGTAATGTGAATTGTCTTATTATAAAAAGTCGTATAAAGTGGTTTAATTGTAAATGAAGGAAGATCTTCGAATAAATGCAAGCAAATGGAAAAAATTTCTTCAAAGTTCACATTGGCGTGATTGAAACACCATTATTTCTAGCAATTTAATCTTTTGTAGTACTGTGCAAAATTATTTCTTGTCATTTTGAAATGTAACAATCTTTGGTGTTGTAAGAAAAATTCTTTTCAATAATTGATTTTATTTGCAACATGTAAAATAAATGGGAATTTCAATCACGCTTCTGTGAGTCAAAACCATAACTGCATTCGTAATCATTTACAAGTAATCTAGATGTAATAATATATTAAAAAACTTTTATTCCTTAGAATTACTATAATTTGAAGAGTTTCAGAAAACTGTGGAATGCTTTTAGGAAGAACTTTCTCTATAAGTATCTGCACGTGCGAAGCACGTAGATTTATGGGATCCTACGTCACATAAAGTGATTAAGTTTTTATCATTTTTAAGATTAGAATCATATGGTCACACTAATCAGCTAAAACTCTTTCCTGATTAGCTGATCTCAACATTCTATTTCTTAATGAGATACCATTTTATTTAGAAGTAGTTCTACAACTCTAATACTGAATATTCACCTTTGTTATGAATTATTTAAGAAAATGAATCATAGAAGATTTCCGTCAAATTTTTCACGTTGTAGAATTCGTTTCCACCTCATAATAAAATGACTCAACTGTGGAGTATCATTAACGCTTAACATTCAGCTTTGTTGTAAATAACTGGGAGTGTGTATCATGAATTAATAGGCAATTTTTATCCTCTTTTCACACAAAAAATTTGTAATAGTTGTGTGATATGCAATGAATGATTAGCGTTGAAAAGATTCTGATAAGTTGCTACTTCGATAAATAGGAAAAGGAGAACTGTTTTTCCACACAAGGTGGAAATTAAGTATTTGTCCACTCAAAATATTTATGAGAACTTGACATTATTGGTATTAATGTTATTTTGCAGCTTAGTATGTCTAACAGCGTATACTTCAATTAAATAGCAAACAATTATTTTTCTATTAAATTGATAAAAACTGTCTAGCAGATGACACTTGAATCACTCTCAAAATTACGCTCTCGGGTGGGTGTTTCAGGCACCTGTATAAATTTGTTGAGGTTTCATAGTTAAAATGGGTAGATGGGTCCAGAGAGGATTATTTCGTTACGTTATTTGAAGTACAGCCCCCTATTTGTTAATCAAATTCTTTCATTAACAATAGGTTCTTCATCATTTATTAATTTTTGCAATCCATGATCTCGAGAAAATTAGATCCAGGATGAAGATTTGCTAACATGAGAGCGCTTATTAGAGTATTCAGCGAATAGTGTTCCTCCAAAAAGTGGCGCTTGGAATGGGACTGGAGCAGTTCAGAACTCTGTCCTGGAAGGAAGCAGAATGTGGCTCAGAATATTGATCCTGGATGCCGATTCACAAACTATAGCAGTTTTTAGTCCATGATTTCAAAATACAATTCGGAACGCCTTTACCTTCGAAATTTCTGGTGCGCCAAACTTGTTCTGACATACGAATTCTTACCAAAGCATAGAATATATTCTATCCTTTAAAACTTGAATGTTACGTAATTACATTTTAATTTCTTTATGAAAATGAAAATGTGCAATAAAGGAATTATTGGCCTTTTGTATATGTCATAGTTAATCATATAGTTAAGTTATGATGAAAACTCTATTGTCTATTATCATACCTGCGTCTGATGGACATGACTCCAAAAAGAGTAAACAAAGCGGAAATCGTATCAACTTGTATCTATATCAATTGAGTAATTTCTGTTATTCCGCTAACAGAACTATCATTAATCGTGAACAATTACTGCTTACTCGTCTCATTCAGCTCCTTAAAGCTCTAAGGGCCTAAGTGAAATTCAGAGTGAACGTATAGCTTATTGATATTTCAAGCTTCACGATCAGTCGCGCAGAATATGTCGAGTGCTCTGGTTTCCTCTCGAAAATTCGAATAGTGCATTTTATCCGCGGTGCATAATATTAATTGCAAGTCGCGGAAAAATGTCATCTCGGCGATTCATATCCGGCCTCAAGTCTCATATAGCGAACGTCATTCGTGAATCGAGCGAACTGCGATACGTCACCAACGAGCGAAGTTCAAGTTTTGAGAGGTAAATAATGTAAATATAACCCAGACTAGTAATTTATTAACCTTTTTGTGAATTCTAATTAGGTCTCAAGCTGAAGGCTTTATGTGAGCCGGTTAAACATCAAAGTCCAGTTCCGCTTTTGCTCGATTCTAGATATAGCATTAGGTGTAGGATTGTTATGGATATCAGGATTATTTACTTTTGTTTCATTTGATTTAATTGAAAAAATCCCTATTCAATATTTAAAAATAATTTTGGATAATTATAATGTGAGCCGAAATTTAATTTATGAAAATCTGGAATGTCCTGTATTTTAAATGTAATACTAGCACACTAGTATATTCGAAAGACTATGTATAAAAACCTATTGTGTGGTTTTGAAATTGGACATTTTAAATATTTCGATCCTAAAGTAGAAAGGAATTCAACTAATTGTGACTTTGTCATTGAAAAAAATTGAAATACTAATAATTTATAATTGATGATTATAGAGAATGATTTCGTTTTTGAATTTCTCAAAAATCCGAACTTGAGAGGAAAATATTGCGTCTACGTTTTGAATTCGATAGACTGTTGATATAAAATTTTCCGATACTATAGGTACTTCACCGCAAATAATTTGAAAGTAATCGCTAATTTTATTGCATCACGTGAGGTATGACCGCGAATTGAAGGTTACAGCTGAGAGCGCATGTCTATAGAAAGCCGGATTTAAAATTAAATTAATACTGACTGAAGCCATTACTGACTGGAGTGGTAAAATCTCAGATTCCATAATAATTATATGAATTTTTAGTAGCCGCTCTTTACAATCAAATTTTTCCCAGATTTGAAGTATAAAAGTGGAAAGTATTCTGATTGTGTTCTTAAATTTAAATCTGTTTGCAATTCCAATATTATAAATATGGTTATATAGTTTTGAGCTCCTAGTTTCAAAGATATAAATCAAAAATTTTTTAACTCTACACATAAGTTAATTTAGAAATTCAACTTCAAAAATATTAAATTGAGAAATTTTGGAGATATAAGTATTCAAATTTTGCTATTCTTTTTTTTAAAACCTTATAAGTTTAATCAGGCTTTCAATTCGAGAATTTTCAGTTGCAAAGCATTCGGGTGGCACTTTGGATAATTAACATTGACAATTTCTATTTGTTGGTTAGTATAAAGGTAATTGATAAAACTGTGCGATAAGAAGATAATCAATGATAAAATATTCTTCCATGGCAAATATATAAATTTTGTTATGTATTTAACTTTGTTCCACAATTTTGTTTACCATGATCTTCGTTTTTGGACATTTGGAATATTCTTTTTGAGTTACGAAATTTTTCTTAGAACATTAATCTTTGAAATTAAACAATTTTTAAATGAAGTATCGAAAGTGCTAGGTATCATTCCAACTATCTCTTCAACTGCAAAGGTTTTCAAACTCTTGAATAATCCCTATTGCACCAACATTTGTCACCCTAAAGGCTATTTAAAATATAAAAATCCAAGACTTGACACTTGCGCCTTTTGAATTGTCTAATTTAAATATTTTCGAATTAAGTTTTATAATAAAAAGTATCTTACAGATATTGAACGGAGCTGAGAAAACATTCTGATTTGATCGCTTATGAATTTGAAACATTGTCAAAGGACCCCTCGCGGATTGGGTTTCATTTGAATTGGCCTAATTCGATGTTTTTTAGTTCTATACAACATATTTATCGAATTGGGTTAATTTAATCGAAACTCTTGTTTCCGCTCGCGTGTTGTTATATCGTAACTTTTTCTGTCAGTATAAAAGTTGTCCTAGTATTGAAATGTTTTATCATTGATTTTGAGATATTTGTTCAGAAAGAGAAAAAATTTTGAATTGAAAAACTCAAAATTGTGCAATTTCAAAAATGAGGATTAAGGTGAACGTCCCAGTAATAGTAGAGCCAATTTTATTACTTTTTGTCCAATTTCAATTATATATAATTTGAATTTCTTTTGATATAAAATGCTGAAAATAAATAAGTTTAATCGTTAAATGTTACTTTTCATATTATTTGTTGAAAATATATTTACGGCAGTGTCTATACGTTTGGACGTTCAGACTTTGCCTGTATTCAAATCCTAACCACAAGTTTCACGATTAAGTATTAGGACCATCATGATTATGGGGACAGCGATCTTGTTTTGAATGTTATTTTTTATTTTTAATGTAATTTTCCGAAATTCTCCGATATTCTATTGAATATTTTTATAAATTAATCATTTGAAGTTGAATAATACTTTACGGAAAAACATCATAGATGGATCAATTCTTTAAGAACTGTTGAACATTAGAAGATGTAAAATTAAATAGTTAAAAATTGTGTTGGTTAAAATCAAAATGGATGAAAATTGAACTTTATTTCTGAATTTAATACATTTTTAATTGAATACATTATTTAATTTTAAATGGTTAAAATTTTAGAGTTCTAAATGTTCATGCTGATCGATGAATTTTTTCATTTTTCCATTGCATTGGTTTTAATTTTTCAATGGAAATCAGTGTTGTTAAATTGTGGAAAGTATAATCAACTGAAGATTATGAAGGGTTTCATCTGATTTCGTGGTATTTCACCTGATTTTAGAGCTGTTTGAAGATTTGATCATTTTTGAAGGAATCACAAAATTTTAAGAGTATTTGAAAAAATAATAATTTCAAATGATGAAGCATGCAGAATGTCAATGATATTAAAAAAATTTCAAGGAATCTCAACAGATTTCTATAGAGAACTTTGGAGAATAAATGAAATTTAATGTAATTTCGAGGCACTTCTTTTTGCCAGATTTTATCAATTCATAGAATTCTAACTGGAATGATAAAATTTCGAGGGATCATATGGATTTTAAGGGATTTCAAAATATTGGCGAGTTTTCCAGAAATCTCAGAGGATCTAGAGTCTGAACAACAGATTTCAAGGGTTCTTAAGGTATCTCGAATGATTTTAAAGCTTTCAGAGTATTTTTAAAAATTCGAAAGGTTTTTACGCGATTATGTGTTATATTTGAAAAATTGCATGACATTTTCCTACTATTTTCCAAAATGTATGCTACTACTTAAAATATTTTGAATTTCAAATTGGTCCATGGCCTGCATGGTCAAAAGTAACTTTTTTGTCAAACAAAAAATAAAAATGGTACAGTTACAACTGGTAAAGAATTACCGTTTTTCAATTAATTCTAATTGCATTATTCAAATTGAAATCATTATTTTTATGAATCAAAACCTATCCTCAAGGTTGGTTCTCGTTTTTTGACAGCGCTACTTTTCAATTTTGAATTATTTGGTTAATTTAATCTACAGTTATTGAAAAATTAGTAAATTCTATAATTAATACTTTCGTAATTCTGTAATTTTACATCATATATAACGCAGATCTTAAATTTTTCTCAGTTTCATCTTGCAAATAAATGTTACATTTATCTTACCCTTGAACTTGGAAAATGGAATCCCGGTACAAAAATAAAGTGATTTTGTACATTGATGTGAAAAATAAGTTCAAAAAACGTGGGTAATAAATTTTTTTTAATATGAAAAAAATTGTAAGTACAGTGTCGGATTATTTTACAGGCATGTAGTCACGTTTTCTTAATGAGAAAAATAATCTGCTTATCTTTAAGAGTCGTATGTAAATTCAAAAAAAAAAGGAATTCTCACTATTAAAGGGACTTTTGTTAATCAACTTAAACGTTGTCAATCACTATAATATTTCTGTAAAATCTATATCTTTTCAGAGGAAAAAAAGAACCATATGTATGGAAAAAGTTTTAATTTTTTTAAATCTGCTGTTTAGAAGGTCAATTTTTCATTTTTTCAAGAAATGCTTTTGATTGATGAAAAGCTTACCCAATTGAACCTGTAGATTAAAACAAAATAATTGGTATTAACAGACTTATAAATCACCAACATTGATGGTAGTTGAGAAATAATAGGCTTTTTCTTCATTTTCATTCTTCAAAAGTTTTATGAATCAATATTGAAACTGAGGGGTTTTCCGGGTTTGAAAGTTCCAATTTTTCCGATTTTAGTTAACCAAACGTTTGTTTTTTGGAGCTACTCTGGAAATTTTTTTTTATTCATGTATTGAGAATGTAACTGCTAATAAGAAACTTTTCGGGCTCATAGCGCACCAGTGATGATTGCTAGTAATTATATAATAATAATTATAATATAATCAACTTTTTTTCGTTGAATTAATCTAATGTGTGTTCGAGTAAAAATTTTCAAATTTTAAAGTTAATGTTTTAGAATTTAGGTAAGCAATTTTTTCGATACGATCCGATTTCCTGAGTTTGAACAAGACTAAATTTTGGTGACTTCTTGTCTCCTGTCTGACTTGGCACGAAAGTTTGAAACTTGCGCTTGCGCTCGACTGATTCATTCCCTTCTCTACAACTCACGACCAACATCAGCTGGCTTTCCTACCCTACCTAGAATGTGGCTGTGCCTGTGGCACTGGTAAATGTCTTGTTGCGATTGCAGGATTGTCAGTGACAGACAAGAACCGGGACTTTCGTCTTCGACGATGGCCAACTTAGAACGTGACCAACTGGGACAGAGAGGTTCAGGAGATGCTACTTGTGCAGGCCTCATCCGTGGCATTGACCACATCAGAAACCCACAACTCAACAAGGTACGATTTGCTGTTTGACGTTTGTCAAACGGCGAACGGCAAACCTTATAGTTTTCTTGCGTGGATGAAACTTGTGAAGCTAGTGCAGACAGGCTCTCGTGTTTGTGTTGTGACAGCTTACGTCAGATTGTCCATCTCAATTCAGAACTTTAGCCAAGTTTAATCAGTGCTTCGATCACATTATAGAAAAAATGAAAACAAAAAGAAAATTTATGAGGAATTTAGACAGTTTTTCTGAAAGTAGAAAACACATTATACAAAATATTTGTTAAAGCTAAAAAGAAAGTTTTCTACAAGATAGTCATTTTTTTATCCAATTGTTTGAAAAGAATAAGCGAAGGCAAATAATTTAGGATAGTTTTAAAAACAAGTTTTATTTTGTTTCAATCGACTGTTACAAAAGTAAATTTCTAGTACATATAATAATGTATATGAATTCGGGAATTTGGGAACATATTGTAAAAATGGTATTCAGTATTAAATTCAAGAAATAGGTAAAGAATCATCAGGTTATATGATCTATTTTTATACTTAAAGAAACATGTTTTAATCTAACTCGAAAAGACAGAAATGATTTTTTATTTTACACTCACAGGAATTTTTCTCGAAAATTATTCTCATTGGTCAAATAAGTATAGGAGAAAAAAATGAACTTTGTTTCTTTGGTTTATTAATTGTTTTGATTCAGGTTAACACCTTTTTTAATTATAGAAAATATTTGAAAATTATATTGCTTTCAGTTCAAAAGATACTTTTTCGACGAATTTTATAATTTTCAAAATTATAAGTCAATTTTTTATACCATACTCTTCAGATGTTCTTTAAATTATACCTTCAAATTCCGAGACTTTGGACTGTTGAAATAAAAGAACATAAAGTTTCTTAACTCATTCGGAATAAACTTTTATCGGAACTCTTTTGATTCGGAATAACATTTAGACATACGCGGTGAGCCTCAAGCAACTTTACCTTGAAGTTAGATTATATTTATTGAATATTGCTTTATGTCATACAAACATTTTTTATAATAAGAGAAATCTCAATACACCATTTTTTTCAAAATTTCAAACTTTTATTCAAGTTTTCCATAATATGCGGGATTGCGAGCATTATATAATTACTGTAATGTTTCTTTAACATTTTGTACTAAAGAAATATAGAAACCGTTGTAAATTCAAACATCATAATCATGCAATTTTTTTTGTAGGTTCATTACCCTTTTTTCAATCCTCAACAACCCTTGACTTATTACAACTTTTTATTTAAATTCGTTTTGTTTGATAATCAAAATTTAAAAATTAAAAAAAAAATGCTCTCACGATTGTTTTATTTTTTTGTATAAAATACGCGCATATCATGTCGGAATATAAGGCACAAAAAGAAAGTTCTAGTAATATCTTTCTTGCGCTTAGTTATGGGGCTTCCCGTGCACATAAAAACAAATTGAATTCCATCGAGTAAACGAGAATGAATCGATTGATGTCCTAAAAAATGTATGGGTTTCAATATAATAGAATTCTGTAGAGACTGTGCTCTATAAACCTTTAAATGACAGTTTTAAATAATAATATTTGTTTAACTTTATTGCATAAAGCTAGAGTAGCTCTAGGTCATAAAGTTTGAATAAAATTGCTACTAAAACAAGTAATTTCTCTCTTCATTGTCTGGGGAAATTAGCTTGTGTGAATTTAATTTGTCTATAGAGAGAGGAAAATTACGAGGAAAGCCAAGCTTTTGTGCTTTCGACCTAGTTTCCGCAAACTCTATTATGAACATTTTAATGGTGTTACTATTGACTCAGGTTTGTTGAAGACAAATTCGAAAAATGTCCTTTTAGGTCATCAGAGCTTCTTCAATAATATTCTTTAAAATAAAAGAAGCGTTTCTAAAAAAATAGTTACATTCGTTTCTTTTACAAGCGTTTTTTTATTTTGAGATTTCACTTTTAAGTTAATGCATTATATCCATCGACCTTTCTAGTTCTTGCTTATTCAGAAAGTTGAATGAAAGTGAATTTTTTGAATCAATTAGAGTCAAAGATAATTTCAATATAACTTAAATGAGGAAGCATTTCAGAAACGGATTTTATGGCATTCATTTGTCATAAAAAGTGCATTGTGTTTTATGTGTTATTATTACTTTGGCTGACTATTGCACTTTCTAATCACTTGTACCAACCTGCATAATTTTTAATTCAAGATAAGAAACTAATTTTTATCGAGATAAAAGAACTTGTTTGATAATATTAATTGAAAATAAGAGTCGGTTCTCTATTCTATTATAGAATCAATATGCGGAGTTATTTTTTCAATTATTAATAATAATTTTTATTATTGGAAAGGAAAAATATGAGCATCGTTAATCGTTGAAAGCTTTAGTTCATTTAAATTTATGACAGAAAACAATTATTCAAATTTTTGAAAGAAGGCAATGGAAATTTAACTTTGAAAATAAACCTTACAATTTTATATTTTAGAACTGTTGAGTGTTCTACATCTTGAATTTACCTAATAATTGCATATCTGGCATCAAGACTACATTCGGGAATATGTTCTTCGAAGTTTTGATATATTAAAATGAAATGAGAAATAGCTCTAATTTATTATGGTTATTTCAAATGAGACCAGATTACTCATGAAAGGAAGTATGTGATTATAAGATTCCACTGCAAAGTGAGTTCTAAAGTCTAAAGTATGAAGCCCTCTGGAGAACTGTTCAACAATGAAGTGTTGATTTTTATTTCTCTTTTGTTTTTGTCTCAAGGGAAACGAAAGAATTTCAATAAATTTTAATGAAATGGAAAACTATTCTGGAACTGAGATTCATTCGGAATATTTATACGTAAAACAACCCCTTCCACGTAAAGGAATTAAAGAAATCTTCAGTTGGAATTTTTTTCTCGATTTTATTATCTTGGTTTAGAATTTTTCCGCAGAATTTAAGACTCACTCTCCCAATCAGTGAGAATAAAGTGCGATTCTAGAGCGAGCATTCGATCAGCGGAAATTTCCACTTGCATACAAGTATTGCGAAGACGGTTCTCTTCAAAATTCGAATCGTATGAAGAGTCCAATGAACTCGATACTCGTCTTCTAGCGTTAGGTCAGGTGATTTAGTCGTTCCCCCAATTGAATTGGTGATGAAACAATTGCATCTAGAAGAGGGTTCAGTGAAGCAGAAGGGAATAAACTCCCGTGTGAAGCTTATTTTGAGTTGTTTAGAAATTTATTTCACTGAGGATAAAAATATTTAAAAATATTTTTACCTCAAAATATTCTTCAAAATAGTAAAAATAGGCGTCATGTTCCTGGAAAAGCGAGGTTTGCATAGTAGCTATATATAGCGTTTGAAATGTTTTAGTTTTAAATTTTATTTCACTTCAGAAATTGATTTATTGCAATTGATGCATAATCGTGACTAACTTAACATTGACTGAAGATGATCACCACTAAGTTAGTCATGACTTGGTTAGTCAAGGTTAAGTTAGTCACGACAAACTCATTCTAGGAAAAGTTCATCACGGCTAGATTAGTAACAATTAATTAGTCGTGTTTTCTTAATCGTAAATAACTTAACATTGACTAAAGTTTATTACGACTAAGTTAGTCATGAATAACTTATTCTAGGAAAAGTTCATCACGGCTAGATTGGTAACGATTAAGTTAGTCGTGTTTTCTTGATCGTGGATAACCTAACATTGACTGAAGTTGATCAAGACTAAGTAAGTCACGACTTGGTTAGTCAAGGTTAAGCTATTCACGACTAACTTATTCTAGCATGAGGTAATCACGGCTAGATTGGTAACGATTAAGTTATTCGTGTTTACTTAATCGTGAATAACTTAACATTGACTAAAGTTGATCACGACTAAGTTAGTCATGACTATTTTCTTCTAGGAAAAGTTCATCACGGCTAGATAGGTAACGATTAAGTTAGCCATGTTTACTTAATCGTGGATAACCTAAAATTGACTGAAGTTGATCAAGACTAAGCTAGTCACTACTTGGTTAGTCAAGGTTAAGTTAGTCACGACTAACTTATTCTAGCATGAGTTAATCACGTCTAGTTTGGTAACGATTAAGTTATTCGTGTTTACTTAATCGTGAATGACTTAACATTGACTAAAGTTGATCACGACTAAGTTAGTCACGACTAACTTATTCTAGGAAAAGTTAATCACGGCTAGATTAGTAACGATTGAGTTAGTCATGTTTACTAAATCGTGGATAACCTAAAATTGACTGAAGTTGATCAAGACTAAGTTAGTCACGACTTGGTTAGTCAAGGTTAAGTTAGTCACGACAAACTCATTCTAGAAAAAGTTCATCACGGCTAGATTAGTAACAATTAATTAGTCGTGTTTTCTTAATCGTAAATAACTTAACATTGACTAAAGTTTATTACGACTAAGTTAGTCATGAATAACTTATTCTAGGAAAAGTTCATCACGGCTAGATTGGTAACGATTAAGTTAGTCGTGTTTTCTTGATCGTGGATAACCTAACATTGACTGAAGTTGATCAAGACTAAGTAAGTCACGACTTGGTTAGTCAAGGTTAAGCTATTCACGACTAACTTATTCTAGCATGAGGTAATCACGGCTAGATTGGTAACGATTAAGTTATTCGTGTTTACTTAATCGTGAATAACTTAACATTGACTAAAGTTGATCACGACTAAGTTAGTCATGACTATTTTCTTCTAGGAAAAGTTCATCACGGCTAGATAGGTAACGATTAAGTTAGCCATGTTTACTTAATCGTGGATAACCTAAAATTGACTGAAGTTGATCAAGACTAAGCTAGTCACTACTTGGTTAGTCAAGGTTAAGTTAGTCACGACTAACTTATTATAGGAAAAATTAATCACGGCTAAATTGGTAACGAATAAGTTAGTCATGTTTATTCGATCTTACTTAATCTCTTTACTTTACTTTATCTCTTACCTAATTGTATTTTTGAATATTGAAAATATTATTACTCTGGCAATTTTTTTGTGAAGAGTCATAAGGATAAATTGTTCAACTCTTCGAGGGCTAGCAATAGCGTACATAGAATTTTCAAAATGGTCTAATTTTCTGAGTCTTCATCAAAAATAGCTGGCTAACGAACTTCACTTGAAAGTGATCGTGCCCACATCCAGCCATACTAACACGCAGCCAGATAGACAGGCAAATTCATAAAAACCTGTATTTTGGGTTCAGAGGGTTTTAAAACGTGGTCATCTGATAAAAATGGGGTGGTGGTCAAACTTTACACAAATCTAATATCTTCTGCGATGCGCTGATGTAAAGAAATTATGATAATATAAGGACAGAAGTGTTTGTTTTCATTGTCTTCTCGATTTATAAAGATGTAAATAAGGATGCGGTCAAACCAATTCGTTATCTTTCAACTTCAAATAGGTTTTATTGTTCATTATTGTTAATCTTTGACTATTTGAGTAACTTTTGGTATGATGGAGTTCTTTAAATAAATTAATTAATATGATTTTTGAAATATAGTATAATTAATAATAAAATATATGTAGTTCTTTAGTATCCAAAGTTCTTTCATACACTTGAAAAGTAAAATGAGTGATGGTACTTATAATATAGTATGCGTTAATTAAAAAATTGTGTTTTTAGCTATTTGCACATTGAATATTGAATTAGTGAACAATATACTTCTTTTTATTGATTATTTTTGTATTGTGTATTCGTACGGAAAAATACAGTTATATTATCCTTTTTTAAGCCCTGCTTACTTACCGGAATGCCAGTCTATATTTATTTCTCTATACTTTCCAAGTTGAGTATTGAAAATTTTGGAATCCATGAATTTTTTAACGTTGGATCAGCAGGCAAAGTCCAAAGTCGTACATTATTTGTACTATGTTCGTCGCTATCCAGCAATTATTGCAATGCAATCTCAACACGTTGCATAACTACAATGCCAGATGCAAGGTTACGTTTTGTTGATGATGATTATAAAAGAAATTATCTCATGGGTCGTTTGCCTCTTGATTGATTTTGTTCTATCACACCTTCTGATTTTTTATTTTAACATTTTAAAACATTAATTCGAACTTTGACAAATTTTCCTGCTATTTTATCTGAGAAAAGGATATTTTGTATAACTCATAAGTCATTTAGGAGAATAGATTACATTCATTTCAATAAATTGTTTCCAGAGTTGTTTGTCTTGATTTTGGTCTTTGCTATTATAGTTATAGGGTTACCAGACGTCGCGTCGTGGTTTTCCGGGACATGGCTTTGGTTTAACCATATCTGTGTCGGTGGCTTTTTTTTGCTTTTCTTGAAACACGCAAAATGTTTTGGTTTTGATGAAACCAATGTTTTTGGCAGCAAATATTTTGTTTTTCTACCATGATGAAATGTTCTTGTAGTTAACTAAATTGTCGTCTATACTTATCGATTGATTAGTTATAACATTTGACATCATCTCTTAAATGTGTCTAAACGATTAGAAATAGAAAGTAAAGATAGTGACCTTTTTTCAGGGTTTACATGAAAATGTTCAAGTGTCCTGATTTTTCGGCCGACCCATCTGGTAACTCTAACTATAGTTTCATTAATTCTAGCAACTTTTCACTATACACAGATTATTGAACCCCATCTATTTGTGCACTTAAAACTTTTATTCAGTTCAAGATTTTGCATAAATGTGAATTACATTATTGGACTTTCGAACAAAAACATTGCTCCTCTAATCGGTTTATTAATACATTGAAGTGCATTCTCCGTAAAATCCGTCATCCTTCATGTTTTTTTATGGTATATATTTTATCAGCCTTTCCAACTATAATTAATTTTAGTCATTGATTTCCAATACTGTTACACGTTCAGCAGATGTACAGATTTTTATTCTGGTCTCTTTAGTTGCATTCTTTTTTGTTGCGATATATGCAAGAAATTATTTGATCCATAAATAGTAACAATTTTGTGTTTTGTAATGTCTACGTCTCTTCGTAACTGTAATCTCATAATAATTGATTGGTATTGCGTCTCAAGGTTTGTTTCTGATAACCAATAATACGGAGATTAAATTTTCATAGACTTGTAAAAAACTAACTGTTTTCAATGTTCTTCATTTCAGCTTTGACGTGTTTTCTCTCTCGACATTATCCTTGTAATTTTCGGAAAGATTTCCAGAATAGCGTTTTGCTCGGTAATAAATATTTTTCTCTTTTGGCGTCAAAAAATTTGATTTTTTGTGTGTCAGAGACTGACCAAACAAGAACTATTCAAGTTATGAACGAAATAAGTTAGTTTTATTGAAAATAAAAAATAGATAATTGAATTTTTTCATGACCACGAAAAATATGAACTTGCAACAGAAAAACAATTCATCCACTAAAAAAGAAAAGAATTCAGTCCAACCACATAGGATGAATTTATTTGCCGAAATACCAAGAAGGCTCGTTTTCTGGGGGGGGGGGGGGCCAAAAAAAAAAAAAACTTTCACAAAAAAAAAATTCTGGGGAGGGGAAAAAAAGCACCCACTCCTTAAAT
>WSXT02186361.1:0-20444 GCA_011762715.2 Neuroterus valhalla | reverse complement strand
TCGGATCCGGATTCAGCGACCCCAAAAACATATAGTCAACATGGTCTGACCTCTAGATCCGAAAATCGATTTTTTTGGTGTGGTTGTGTTATGATTGAAATTGATAGGAGTTGCAGCTACAGTGGACAAAACATCGAAGAGAACGAAGTCAAAAGTGCTAAAAATGTATCAAGTTATTTTGATATATTTTAATGCATTTATTGTTGATATTTGGTACTTTAGTGAAACATTCAGTTTACTTTATTCACTTTCCTAGTTATGAGATTATATCATCATAAAAAAAAAAAATTGTACATTTTTTAAAATTCCAACGGGGCTCTCAACGGGAAATTTTTGGGGGTCAGGTCGGTTACAGATCGGGCGGCCAGAGCAAGCACCAGATCTGGCTCTGATCGGGCCGTGTATTTCATCCGGGATCGGGCCCAGGTCCGTTTTCCAGATCCGGGACGGATTTAGCCTGGTCTGGGTCTGGTCTGGTCCATAGCAAAATTTCTACACGGGATTATACATATATTTACTTTAGATGCCCATTCCAAACTATTTTTAACCCAAATCCAATATTTAAAGCTACAAACCCACCCTATATAGACCACAGAGCTGAGACCCTAATTACAAGAATAAAACCATCCTTCCCGCAATCATTGAACAAACATCAGAACAAAAATTGCAATCCTGAGTTTTGTAGTAGAAGAGAGAGAGGAGGCCTTTGCCTCGCAAATCAGCGGGAGTTACGTGGGGTAAAACCCGTCCATGGAGGAGGGAGTGCCGGGTGGTGGTTGCCGCGGTACTGGCGGTGCTGGAGTAGGTTGATCTGGAGGTGGAGGTATAATCGATTAGGGTGTCGGCCATTTTGTTAGCGGATCTCCCCACGGATCCAATGGGGTTCCGTGGAGGCGTGGAGGCACAGGCTGCTCTCGCCGAGGATGGAATACTTGTGGACGAGGGATGTGAAAGGAGAAGGGATATCTGGAAGGTGGGGATCGACGGTTAGGATGGGTGTGCTTGCCGCCAGCCTAACCGTGGAAAACCTAACCGGCAGTCAGTGCCTCTTAGGGCCCCGCGCCGTCAGCTTCGTTGGGGTTGCTCGCTTTTTCTCTCCTCTCTCTCTCCACTCCTCTCTTTCACCCTTCGGAAAAGTGCTTTGAAAAGTGACCACCCCCTCATACCCTGCCGAAACAACCCCCTCACCTGGAACCTAGAGTTCAAGGAAAAAGGATTAGACACAAGCGAGGAGCAGAAGAGAGGATAGATTGAAGAAAGGAGGGAAAGGAGTATAAAATAAGAATAAGGGATTTGAAGAGAAAGTACCTCGGCTGGTTCGAGGATTGATCAATATTTTAGAGATATTGCGTATTGTGTGGTTTAAAGGAAAGGAGAGAATCAAGAGGAGGGAGAAAAGAGTACCAAGGATAAACGAAGGTTGGAAAGGATTCTAGAGAAGAAATCGGATAACTAATTAAAAAGGACGGATAAAAGAGGTGAAGAGAAAATCTTTAAGTGAAGGATAAATAAAGTGCAAATCGGATTTAAGGATCAGTGTTTCTGAAAATTTGTAAACTAACATAAGTGATAAATTTTTTTAACGGTGACTTAATATGGCATTTTTTGGTGATATTTTGGATATGGCTCATCATCAGGCAGTGGTTGTGAGTTTGCGGATGAACATTGCGTGAAAATAGGTTTCGGAAGTGGGAATTGTCTGGTGAGAATTCACTGGAGGGGGGATTTGAGGACGGGAGTGATAGGGGTGAACGGGAAGTATAATCGAGGAGTGACAAAATTTGAGAAATTTAGGGGTGGTTTCACCGACGGTGAAAGGAAAACGGTCAAAATTGCTCGTAAACCAGCGTGTGAGGTGCGGAGGGCCGAAAGAGCTGCCGAAATAGGGGGTCCAAGCGTGATGCAGCGACCGGGCACTGGCGGAGGGCCCGGGCCACTAGTCCTTCAGGGCCCTCCGAGGTCCCTGAAGATTTCACCTGTTAACCTCAAAGATGAACCTAACGATCCTCTTACGCAAAGTACGTACCTTTTTAATATATATTCTTCCCAACTGATAATCCTAAAACTATCTTTTTAACTATTATACCAAAGTATTGATGACATTTTGATTAGCGGGAAGGGTAACTGCAGGAAACCTATCTCCGGGCACGGCTGGTTAGCGATGTTGAGTTAAGCAGACTTGAGAACTGTTCAGATTTGTTTACGAACGTTCGTATAATCTTCTATAATCTGCCAAGTTGCAGCCTCACCTAGTTATTTTGTTGGTTTTTATTGCATATTATGTTTCAAATATATAAACGCTCGATAGAAGTGTGTTACGTGAAAACGATATGATTATATCAAGAGGTAATAGAGCTATTGAATTAAAAGGAATAATGTTAATCAGTGATTGAATATGGATTTACTGATCAAAGATCAAATGAAATAAACCTCTTATTTGCACTAGAATCTATGTAAACTTCGCAATGAATACGAAGGAAAACAATTCAACGAATCTCAAAAGTGATAATATTTATTGTAATCTCAATAAATAAACTCATCTCTTTTTTTTAGTTTTTCACTATCAACTTTGAGAATCGAAAAACGACTTCGAAGAACAAATGTTTGAAAATCATTATCGTATCATTATTCAATATGTGTTCTTTTTACGTAAAGCATTGACAAAATTTTGAGAAAAGATTTGGCTGCAATTTGGGTATCAAAGGGACACGCTATAATGTGTAATATTTCCTGTAAGAACAATTATTTTTTGTCTTGCGATTCATTTCATAAACACTGATTTTTAATTTTCAATGAAATTGATTCGAACGTTTGCGGGTTTCTCAGAATAAATCTAAATTTTGGAAGAACTCGTCTTGCATGCGAAATTCGAATTACACCGTCGCAACGAAAAAATCTTACAAGAATTGAAAAAAGCTTTTATTTATACAAAACAAAGTTTATACATTAAAAAGAGTATTTATATGAGTTATTTTTAACGATTCTTACATATAGTTAAGTAACATTTCGGCGGATTTATTTCAAATATCGGCTTTTGTCATGATATGAGTGCAGTTATTGAAATTTGAAGACAAAATTTTAATGGAGATTCTGTATATTATATTATAATAGAGATCAAAATCATTCTCCGAATCATTCTACAATTGACAAGTTTGATATTCATAATTTATACCCAGATATCCTTATCCGATGTCAATGAAAAACCTTCTTGACAAAATGCTTCTAATATTTTCTTAACAAAATTTCAAGTATTAATTTAGATTTTAATTGATAAAATATATATAGATATATATTCATAGGTATAATTTATACAGTGGAATTTCTTTTTTGTTTTACGGTATGGTTATATATTAGATTTGGTTGAGGCCTATGCCGTTTTTCATCTTAATTAATCAATTTCTATTGATTGTTTGCTGATATGTTTCAGTTTGATATCAAGTCTTAATCAATAAAAGCAAAAATAGACCTATAATCTTATATGGAGCAGGAAAAGCGCTGAATTTCGATCAATTCCCATAAATAAATAAAAAACTATAGATGTGGATCACAAGTTTTGAGGTTATATCATAAAGATTTTATTCTTAAATATATTCTCATAAACTTTGAAGTTAACTCAGAGGATTTTTTTTATTGTATATCTTCAGTGTAATTTAATTATCTACATCTATTGTTTTTCTTAGCTATGCGAATCAATAGCTCCGAAAAAATTAAAATTCTACTCAAATTTGGGAAATAAACTTTTTGTTCTACGTCATATACAATCAATATATTTATTAGGTAATACTAGTTGTATTCAAATTATTGTTTTTCTTATATCCGTAATCAATCTACCCATCTGAAATAAAAGAGAGATATTACTCGTAGAAAATATTTTCATGCCGTCCAATAATTATCTACTATCTTGTGTTTAATAATTTAAATATAATTGTGCACATATTTCTAGTTGATAACAAACATAAATTCACCTGGAAAGTGTTTTAGCAGCACCTATGCGATAATAACATATTTATAACAATTAATGCGTATGGATATAAAGATTTAAAAGTCATGTTACCATGAATTAATAGGTGTCTACTGATAATATGTATAAAACTATAGTTTCTATACTTTAGTCCGGGCGCTGGCAGGGGTTGCCGTATGCACTTCTGTGTCCAGTCGGAAATTTTTTTTTTTTTTTTTTAATGTTTTTTTGGTGCGGAGAATCGATTTTTCAAGATCTTCAGGCCCAAAACCCGTCAGTTTTTTTGTTAATAATTATTTGATTGTTTAAATCGATATAACTTATTGTCTGCAACATTTAAGAAAATTCTGGTAAATAGTATTGATTGAAAATTTCATAACGAACATTTTTCACTTTTATTTTTGAAAAAATCTTTATTAAAACAAAAGTTACGGGCAAATTAGTGCAAAAATATTGTAAATACGCGCTCTTTTCGCATTCAATCGACCATAATTTGGCTTGTACGATTGCTATTCAGACACTTGATGGCTCACCTCAAAGAATATGCTAATCGCTTCAATAAGGGCCCTCGGTCACATAATTCTAGGCTTAGGAACAATTTCACAGCCCTCTAAATCTGATATTTTTTCAAAAAACTGATAGTGTCAATCGTTTATGTCCACCTCATTCAATGAATTCTAAACAATATCGGAAAATAGTCCTCAACAAAAAACGATACTTTTAAACCCACGTAGCTATTTCAAGGGTGAGTAGTTGCTGAAAAATCGCCATTTTTGAAGCGGCCAGTCGATTGAGACTCCGATTTTAGAGTCGCGCATGGCGCGGGTGCCATTCATGCGCTACAAAAACGACGATTATTCAGCAACTACTCACCTTGGAAATCGCTACTCGGGCTTCAAAGTTTTGTTTTTCGTTGAAAAATAATATGGGATGACTTCTTTCCCCATGTTTTTTGGAATTCCTGGAACGTGAGGGACATAAACAATTGACACTGCCATTTTTTGGTGAAAATATGAGATTCGGAGGGCTGTAAAATTGTTGCTACGGTTCGAAAATATGTCTGCGAGGGCTTGTATTAAAGCGATTAGCATATTCTTTGAAATAAACCAAATAGCAATCCCAATAGCAATCGTACAAGCCAAATTCTAATCGATTAAATGCGAAAAGAGCGCGTATTTACAATATTTTTGCAATAATTTGCCCGTAACTTTTGATCTAATGAAGATTTTTTCAAAAATAAAAGTGGAAAATGTTCGTAACGAAATTTGAAATCAATACTATTGACCAGAAATTCCGTAAATATTGCAGACAACAAGTTATAAAGGTCTAAACAAGTTAATGGTTAAGAACAAAAAACTGACGTGTTTTGGGCCTGGAGACCGATTGGACTTGAAAATCGATTCTCCACACCAAAAAACATAAAAATAAACAAATTCTCCGACTGGACACAGATGTGCATGCGGCAACCCCCGCCAGCGCCCATACTACTTCTATAAATTATGATTTAGATTATCAACTAAAACAAAAATATTGAATGTTTTATAGGTTTTTTTGAATGTATAAGTTCACCGAGAAAAATTTTTGGTTTGGAACACAAATAGATCTTTGTGTGATACAGAACTATAGATGCAAACAAATTGTTGGCCCAAAAAATGTTGGTTAATTTAACGAACTTTTTGTTCAACTATCCAAAAATTTTAGTGCAGAACAATAGAAAAATTGTGTTGCTTATTCTACAGCCACCAATCACGAAGGTATACCCAATATTTTCTTGTATAAAAAAATTTAAAATTATGGCTTAATAAGCCAAAGCAATAAGAAAACCACTATCGACGAGAAAATTTAAGCCGTCTGGCTTTGAAGCTTGATTTAAAAATTTTTATGTGTTTTGCACTATTTTTTATTGAAGATGATTTGTGAAAATTCTCCAAAAATTCATGAGGGCTCTTTAAACATTTAAGAATAAATGTCTGTAGACAAATATTGCAAATTGTTATCTTAGATTTAAAAAAATATACAGGCATACAGTTTTCTGCTCTACTCAAGATATTTATCTGATTCAAACTCCAAACGGTTACGTAAAGTCTCTGTAATTATTTAGTAATTATTAATTATAATTATTATTGTTATACGCGATCGCTCTTTTTTTGTGACAGCCCCGCTAAATTTTAACCACTTTCTTCCTTTTTTAAAACAGTTAATAATTACAGAGCCTTTACGTGAAAGTTTGAATTTGGAATCTTATCATTATCATATGATTAATAGAAGAGAAAATACTATGCTTGTGTATTTTTTTCAATTTGTGTTCCGAAATTGATTCATAATTGTTTCAAGAATGTTCATGAATTTTTCCAGATTCCTCATATTTCATCTTTGATAAAAGATAGTGCTCTCTTTTAAGTTCTGTCCGAAAATCCTGACTTTTTTCTTTACTTTTCCCAGTCTGCGAAAAACCAAAAGAGATTCCAGATCACTGGTTTCAAGCCCATTTACGCAGAACAATTCAAGCTTTAAAATGGTAATTTACTTGCCACGTCAGCTTTTTTTTTTTGTCTGAGTTCTCAAACTTTAGAGCCAGATGATTCGAATTTTCTTACCGGTAGTAGTTAAAAACTGTTAGACTGATATTAGAAAAAGGTACTTCGATCTTATTTATTTTCAGTCACAAAAAGGTAAAAGAAAAATGAATTAAATGCATATTAAAGTTTAATACCTGTTATGATAAGCGAGGTCTATTTATCAATTTGAATAACTCGTAATAAAAATTCATCTTTATTCAACATTGAAGCAATAAATGACAAACTGGATTTTGATTTTTTTGAAACAAAAAGAATCTAATCAAGAGTGAAGCATGACTTATTTTATGTTTCGACATAAATGAGCTTTAATGTTTCTATGATACGATAATTTTTCGAGATACAAAATTATATACGCTTTCTGTTATCCAATTTAATAGGTAAATTATGAAGACAATTTCATTTGGTTTTTCGAATTTCTTAGATGTTAATATGATTCTCTGCGTGACACCTCAACAAGAAATAAGTTACAAAAAGCCAAATAATCCAAAAAATTGTATATAATGTAGATTATTAGAATCAGTGACAAAAAATGGATCAAAGATCAAACATAAGATAAATTACACGGTGGAAATTTGTTCAGTAGCCCTTAGAAAAAGTTTTGTAAGAATCAAACATGAAAGCTTTTCGGTAACTTTAAACACACTCATCGCACGATTAAGTGCTGGTCCCGGGGGTAGACGGCACAAAAGTAAGCGCGATAAAATCTAAATCGAACCAGACGTGAAGCGACGGCCGGGCATTCTTCTGGCAACACTCAGGACCGTATATGAAGTCTCTTAAAGCGGCACCTCAGTGCGCAGAGAGCCGCCAAGCTAACAACTTCTATAATACGAAGTAAGACACTGACTGTTCGAGCGATGGCTTTCAGTGTAAGCCGTCAAGGGACGCTCAAGGGGGAGAGGGGGGAGGCAAAAACAGTGAAGCTCAAATAACTGTACAGTCAGCGCCTAATTGAGCGGCACATAATCCCAAGATGAGTGCATTTATTTCGAAAGCTCCTAAAATCTGGCGATTTTAGCCATTACGGCAACCGAAGCGGACGCGCTGCGACTTTGGTCATCGTTACAGTCCAGCATATAGCCCAGATAACACTAAACGTTTTTAAAACGTTTTCTGGCAAACGTTGAAACGTTTTTAAATTTTCATGGAAGAAACGTTTTCAGAACCTTTTCAAAACGTCGGATACTTCCGCACATTTTCGATACCTTGACTGAACAGAAGTTTTTATAAACGTTTGTTCAACGTTATACGAAGCAAAATTTGAGCAGAATTAATTTTAAAACGTCTCTAAAACGTTTGCAAGACATTTATCAAACGTTTACAAAACGTTTATTCAATGTTTGGAAAACGTTCTTTAACTTTTGCGAAGCATTTAAGAAACGTTTTAAGAAGGTTTGATAAAAGTTCGATTGAAAATGAAAAATTTTTTAGTAGCTCATATACGTTTAATGATATTTAAAACATACCTTAATTTCTGGTGATAACTGTTCCGTGTCTTTTCTTATAAACATATGTTGGAAAGTCGTATATATAGTAATCGTTATAGTTTCCTGCCACTTGCGAGAAAGATCGTGCCATCTATCGAATAAATTTTCTGATCAACCGCTTTCCAAACGTTTACAAAACGTTTGGAATACGGTCGTAATTTCGATCGTTCAATATTTTACTCCTCAAACGTTTGTCAAATTTCCTTTAAATTTGTAGTCACTCAAAATTTTATTGGTCAAACGTTTTGAAAACGTGTTTGAAAAGTTTTTTTCAGTTGAGTCTCAAAACTAAGCGGAAGTATCCAACGTTTCCCTAACGTTTTTCTTACCAAAAATTCCAAACGTTTTTGGTTCGCCAGGAAACGTTTTAAAAACGTTCGAAAAACGTTTTTGTGTTTTTCAGGACAGGTTACCGGAATAAATATCAAGAGTTACGGAAAAGCCTTAACGTCTGAATTTCAGGAAATGTTTTGTAGCGGCTTCTGAACAAAATACCTTCGTGCATCCCGTGCAGAAAATGCTCTGTTTAGCCTCATTTCCAAATAGGGCTCTGACACGAGCCTAGTTAGAAATTATGGTTACAAAAATAATAAAATTAAAATAATGTTTATAATAATAAATGTTATTATAATTTTTACTATAAGCTAGAAAAATTCATCTCGAACGTCCGGACGTCATGTAGTGACGTGCTTAAGGTACAGCGGCCATGGAGTTACAACACAAATACACGTTTGAAAAACGAAGGGGCAGCTAGAAGCAGCTAATTTTTTGCATGCACTTAGCAAATTCAATAATTAGCGATTTCATAATGGGAGAAGACTGGTCGCTTGTGATATTTTTTTTGTAGCTCTACGGTTTCGCGAATTTTTATGTCATTTGGCCGCATCAGGCCGCTTCGATTCTTACTGTGTTGTACACGGGAAGGTGTCCCCAATAAAGTGGCGTTAAAATTTTCTGCCCTAGCTTGCCCGTCTTCTTTTTGGAACGATTTCTTTGAGGTGTGCGGAGCACCGTTTCACGTGCCTGGAAGGGGCTCGTCGCATGGGCGATACGGGAAATAAGAGGGCGCTTTCAAGGTTTTTTTGCACGAAGAAATTTCTGAGAATACTAATCCGCTATTTACTATTACTAACTACTAATTACTATTTACTTGTAATTGACATAAAAATTAATTTCTTAAATGTAATGAACTTCTTCCAAAATAGGAAATGGGATGTGCAATTATTTTGTAGAAATTTATCAAATTGCCGTAAATAACCGTAAATTTTCTTAAATCTATGGAAATTTTTGAATTGAATTTTAGGTTACTTACCTTGAGTTACCATGAATTACCTTCAAAATTAGTAAAAATTACCCAAAATTTTTATAAATTTCCGGAAATTTTCAAATTCAAATATAGGTTATTTATCATAAAATACCATAAATCACCTTTAAAATTAGTATAAATTACCCAAAATTTTTATAAATTCCCTGAAATTTGTGGAAATCTTCTGAATATAATTTGACATAATTTATGGTAATTTACCATAAATTACCCAAAATTGTCATAAATTTCCGGAAATTTATGGAAATTTTTCAAATATATTTGGAGGTAATTTATGGTAGGTTATAATAAATTACCTGTGACATTAGTATAAATTACCGGAAATTTTTTGAATATAATTTGAGGCAATTTTTCAATCTAATCTTGAACTTCTGAACTCCTCTGCAATCCCTATTTTGTGTTTGCCATTTTGAATTTTGAAAGAAATATCATTTTTGAATTAAGCGACCCCAAAAACCTAAATAAACGTTGATTTTCATTTCATTCTCTATTTTTTCTATGCAAGTCGGCCACCATTTTGTGTCCGCCATTTTGAATTTTAAAGAACAAATATCATTTTCGAAATCAGCGACCCCAAAAACTTCTGGATATGTACCTTTTAACACGATTATTACATGTTTAGGGGTTTTGACCGGAAATTTGGGATTTAGAACCACTGTAACGCTCTTGTCAGTGTTTAGCCAGTTTCCTTGGTCAGGGCCAAACTAGAAAATGGATTAACTATTCAGAACCCAATCAGGTCAACATTAAAATTTATGCAGTGGATAGAGCAATAAAATATGAATTTCGGAAGAACTCAATATTTATCTAATTAATTCGTTAGTTATTTTAGTAAGAGAAAGTATCCAAACGTTATTCAAATAACAGTAACATTAATAAAATAGTTGTTCCAGCTACCTATCTTGATAAATGTACCATATTATTTGCAATAAAAAACAATGTTTAAATCTGCACCGTAGCAAACCCACAGAAAACAACATCCTCTATCAAAACGATAAATCACAAATTATAAAATACGACCTCCTCCCTCAGGAATCTCAAGAACCGAGTCTATTTTTTCATCCTTGATATAAAGTCAGGAATTTATCATCTCAAGCATCCCGTCCGATTGGTCCGTAAAAATGGCCCAAAAGATTACTGATAGTCCTTTCTACATAGCCAACAATCAACGAAGCCTTCCAAGTTCAGATTTAGATATAGAACCACCGCTATCTACATTCCTCTCCTCATACAGTCCTCATACTATCCATCCTGTCTGGCTGCGAATCATTATTTCCCCTGTGCGCCGATAATTCACGCAAAAACACGTTTAATCGGGTAAAGTGGTACACTGCAACCGAAAACTCCGAAACGAGGGTCATCGAATGGGGCAATAGGGATAGGGTAGAGGGTGGTATACGTGGTAGTGGTAACAAGGGGACAGGGGATTGATTTACTTTTTGGCTGACTAGAGCCCAAGTTTGGAGAGGGGTAGGGTGTCCTGGATAGAAATCATCAGCCGATTAGAGTGCAGATGTTCTCATCCGAGGATTATGAGCCGTTTCTCCCTTCACATCTCGTTGCGATATGTTGGAGTCGTTCAGGATCGACATCCCTGTGTTGGTACTGTTCTAGAGACTTGAGGGAAAGTTGGCAGCCATGGGGTGGACTTGATTGAATTATCATGAGTGTTTGCGGAGCGGCGCGGCGGCCTGCAATTGAATTAGGCCTACGGCCTTTCTAGCTCGATATACATTTATCAGTGTCTTCCTTCCTCATCCTTACGAGATCAAAAATAGTTTTGCTATTAGGTTGCGTATACGAACCGGAACAGATATATTGAGAAGAGGCACTTGAGTTGCTATTTCTGTTCGGTTGGCTGCATTTTCTTTGCATTGGAAATTAAAAGTGTCTAGGGTCTAGTCAGAAACTTGTGTTGGTATTTAGATAAAGATGGACAATGTTGATGAATCAATTGAAGGTTCTTTAATTAGGTCATCACGGTTTATAGATATCATTTTTAAGATGATAGCGTTAACCAGAGTTCAAATATTAGTTGAGATAATAGTAAAGTAGACTGTGTTAATTATTTGTCAAAATTTTAGTGTATTATTTTGAATCCGAGAGGTCCCTAAGGAACAACCTTGACGTTTCGAGTGTTCGTCGACAGTCATCTTCAGAAGAATTTTATAAAATTGAGGAAGAGTTACTACCTGGTTTCTGGGTGGGAAGTCCAATATTGTTTAAAAGTATGGAAAAAATGTATTTTTGACCCCGTCTGCTGGACGACTTGGAAATGTACATGTTTGTTTATAACAATATTGCACCTGTCACACATGAACAAGGTTACTCTTTGTCTATTTTATAATAATTCTTCTGAAGATGACTGTCGAGAAACATTCGGAATGTCAAGGTTGTTTCTGAGATATCTCCAAGATCCATATTAAAACATTGAAATTTTAACGAGTATTCAACACAATCTACTTTACTTCCATCTCCACTAATGTTCACTAGGGTGGTCCAAAAAATTTTTTCGAATTTTTCTGCGAAACGCCCTGAAATTTTTTGAATCTACAAACTAATAAACCCATTATTTTCTTTTAATAGTTAAAGGTGGCGCAAGCCCCATATGAAGTTTAACACGTATTTCCTGTAAGAAAAAAAGACATTTTTGTAAATCTCATTCTGAATTCTGAATATTAGGTGAATCGAGTTCGAAATTCACCATTTCTCTTGACAATTAGTCAGAGGATGCGAATAAAATATTACTTTTCAAACATCACCCTCATAACTCTGTTTTATGGGGTCCCAAAAAACCCCCATCAGGGGAAAAAATAGGTTTTTCGAGTTTTTGGCGCTAATTATGATTTTTTTGCGGTTTTTTTTAAACGCAGATTGTTGCGAACACATGAAATACTACTTCATACTGATAATTAGATGTTTATTTAAATTGTTTAAACAATTTATTATTGTTTTCAGCAAATTTCTCTTAGAAAAGGGATAAGAAGTCAGGTTTTTTTTTAACTTTTCAACTTGTTTTCAACGTTTCAGTTGAAGCGAGGTAATAATCAATTAAATTTAACAAAAATAATTGTTCAAACAATTTGTTACTAATTATATAACAATATTCTCTTAGAATTATGCTAGAAAGTTGCGGTTTCTTCTAAAATTTTTAACTTTTTGTCCACTTCTCACTTGAAGTAAGTAATTATATAATTAAGTGTAGCAAAAATAATTGTTTGAACAATTTATTGTCATGGCCTAAAATATTATCTTTGCTTCATGATAGAAACTTGCGGTTTTTTCTGAAATTTTTAACTTTTTACCCACTTTTCACTTGAAGTGAGTTTATATTTTATTCAATTTAACAAAAATAAATGTTTAAACAAATTATTATTGTTCATGGCTTTCTTCTTCTAGATTAGTGGTAAAAAGTTGCGGTTTTTTCTAAACTCCTAAGCTTTTTGCCACTTTTCACTTAGGGAGGTAATAATAATTGCGAGTTAACAAACATGCTTATTTAAACAATTTATTATTCTTAACAACGATTCCCTCTTAGATAAGTGCTAGAAAGTTGTGCTTCTTCCTGATATGTTTAACGTTGCACCAACTGAATGGAATTTGAATGAAATACAAATAGATTTAATTGATTTGATTGTTGGTTATATTAGATTGTTTTTCATTTAAAATAAATTTTTTTTTTTTAAATATCAAACATTATATTTTTGATTAAAAATATATATTTTTAGGTCAAAAATTCAACTCTTTGAGTTGAACTAGTTATTTCTTAAAAACTCAATTTTTCCGTTAAAGATCCATAATATTAGAAGAAAATCCGAGCTAGAAGGTTGTTGTTTTTTCTGAAATTTACAACTTTTTGTCCAGGGTTCACTTAAAGTAGATGATGATTCAATTTATTTAGCAAAAATAATTGTTCAAACAAATTGTAAATGCTTATAATTATCTCCTTCTAGATTAATACTACATAGTTGCGGTTTTCTCCTGATATTTTTAACTTTTTATAACTTTTCAATTCGAATAAAGTATTAATTAATTCATGTTAAAAAAAATTATTCTTTAAACTATTTATTATCATTGCTCATCATATTTTCTTTGCTTGATGATAGAAACTTGCGGTTTTTACTAAAAATTTTAATTTTTCGACCTCTTTCCACTTGAAATGAGGTAATACTTAATTTATTTTGACAAAAATGATTGTTTGAACAAATTATCATTGTTAATAGCTATCTTCTCTTAGATTAGTGCTAAAAAGTTGCGGTTTTTTCTGAATTTTTTAACTTCTCTTTACTTTTTCGGTTGTGAACAAATAATTTAAAAACATTAGAGAGAATCATATTTTCAATAGTATATTGTATTGTTGTAGGAAATTATTTTTATCCTTTTCCCAATGTTCAAAAAAAATTAACTAAAACAAAAGAGCTATTTAACAAAAGAGACAAAAACAAAGCAAAAATGGTTATAAACAATAATCAATTTTTCTAATAAGCATTTTTCTTAATTCGCATTAATTATTACCTCACTAAGTGAAAAGTGTACGAAAAGCTTAAGAGTTCGGAAAAAACCGCAACTCTTCAGCAGTAATCTAAGAGAAGATGGACATAAACAATATTAGTTTGTTTAAACAATTATTTTTCCTGAATGAAATTGAATAATTACTCACTTCAGGTGAAAACTGGACAAAAAGTTGTAATTTTCAGGAAAACCCGAAACTTTCTAGCACTTATTTAATAGGAGAAAGCCATAAACAATAATAATTTTTTTAAACAATTGTTTTTGTTAAATTAAATTAAATATTAACTCACTCCAAGTGAAAAGTTGGCAAAAAGTTAAAAATTTCAGAAAAAACCGCAACTTTCTAGCATTATTCTAAGAGAATATTGTTCTGAATAATAACGAATCGTTTAAACAATTATTTTTGTTAGCTCTAATTGATTATCACCTCACTCTAACTGAAATTTTGAAAGAAAGTTAAAAAATTCAGAGAAAACCTTGAGTTTCTAACCCTCTTCTAAGAGAAAGCTGCTAAAACCAATAATAAATAAATAAATGAATTTCAAACATGTAATTGTCAGAATAAAGTAGTACTTTATGTATTTGAAACAATCTGCGTTAAAAAAAACCGCAAAAAATCTTAATTAGCGCCAAAAACTCGAAAAACCCATTTTTTCACTTTTGGGGTTTTTGTCGGGACCCTACTAAACAGGCTTATGGGGGTGATATTTGAAAAGTAATATTTTATTCGCATTCTGTGACCAATTTTGGAGAGACCTCTAAATATTATTTTTTAAAAATGGGTTTTTTTTGTTCACTGATACCGCAGATCAACGTTTTATATCCTCAATTGATAAGTATAAGACCCAGATGTTTTTGAAGAATCCTGTGAGGACAAATTGAAAAGAATAAATTTGAAAACGCGTGCACAGAAGTAAAAGGTTAAATTTGAAATTAAAACCTTGTTTGTTGATTGAAGACTCTAAGAGAAGAGGGGAGTTTGAAATTAGTTACGGGCAGTTACGCAAAATTAGTGTGCTAGAAGACTGGAGTCGATGTCTAGACTATGGAGGTGATGACAGGAAACAGGTCGTGTGTCCACCCAGGGGGTAGAGCGGATGAAAATATCTGTCTTAGTTTATGGCTTATGGTTAGCGCCGGACCATTTGGTTGATCGGGGATCCGAAAAAGTCCAGAAGGCGCCCGGCCGGCTGCACCTTCTGTGACGATTGTCACAGAACGGAGGCTGGACATGGTTCCTGGCGCCAGCATTATTTACACACAGGATGAATATCCACCTCATTTTCTCCCTAAACTCTAAAGTCTAAACTAAAGCTAAACTCCAAAATAAATACTTAACTAAGCCTCAAATCTTCCGATTTTTGCTCTGGTTTCTGTCCCTGATTTCTCTCAAATCAAATAGTCATTTTTCCCTTTTCTTATTTGTGCTTGTTCAGAAATAAAGAAAATAATTATTTCAGTCAAAGCTTCTTTGAATAAGAAAATCACAAAATTTTAAATAATGCTATATTCGTTATACTGAAGATTATACTTTTGTAAAAGTAAAATATAATCTATCATTACATGTATGCAGTATGCTATATGCTTGTGCGAGAATTTGTTATGGTTCATGGTAATTTGAGTTGTCATATGTTAGAAATCTTATGGTTTGCTTACAAACTCGAATGAACTTCAAAGGTCTTGGGGAAAGAATGTTTTTTGTTCTTTTTGGAGTCTCAAAAGACGATGAACCTAATTTTTAGAGAGTCATCTTTATTACTATACCCAGAATTGTATCCCTCTTACGCAGAAGGAAGGCACGCGCCCCATAAGAAATACGACCCTCTCAGCATTCCTAAGAGTCTCAAAACATTTCCGGAGACATATTTCTATCTACTTTTAAAATACAGTCTTCGAATCGCAATTAGTATCCATAAAGCTAGGCAATGACTTGTTTATAGAATAAAGATATATGTAATCTTGAATCATAGATCTACACGTAAAAGGATCTCGATTGAAATCTCCCAATTCCGAAATTATTTATTTCTATACATTTTTCATTGAGAAATTACTATCTGAGTTAGTATTTTTGTAGAATGAGCAATGAGGGAAAAAATTATGTAATTTGCAAAGTTCTATGTATAATTTTTAAAATTAATGAATAATGTTGCATTATTATTATTATATCATTATTCAACTGTTTGACCATAAGGTGTATATTATCTTCAAAGATATCTAGTGAGAACAAATTGCTAGTGATATGTTATTCGAATGGAAGTAGCAGACATAAATTATTCATTGCGACAAATACAAGCATAGTATTTATAAAGTTCTGTAGCACTTACTAAATTCACTAAATGTGTCTTTAAATTCCATGTACTTGATATCTGTTTAATATCTCGGTTACAATTGAAAGAAATGATGGAATTTAAAGTTTGAAGTTTTTATATTCTTGATTTAAAACAAGAAAGTATTTCAAGTTTAATGGTTAACAAGCGGATGAAACAAGTAAAACTCAGACATTAAAAAAAATTAAATTACAAATTCAGTAACTAAATAACATGCTCATGTCTGAAAACCCCCAAATTTATGCGGTCCAAAAAATATTTTTTTCGGAAGGCACGGTAAATTAACTATATTTCCCAATAAGTAGGAGAGAGTGGGGAGTTGTGAGCCGGAGGGAGTTGTGAGCCATCTCGATTTCTGCCATGCTGTGATTGCTAGGTCTGTTGTATGTATTGTTGAATGTTTCTCTTGACCCAAGCTAACTTTTTAGTAAGTATTCATCGCATCTGCAGGCGTTCTTGGCCTTCATGTAAATCACTCAGTATTGAATCGCACCGAAAGTTTTTTTTGATACTTGTATTTGTGGTATTTTAAAGTGCCGTTTTGCAGAAAAATCTAGAGGAAAGTTTATGCAAAACATTTCTTAGGCCATTGGCTCTCTACAAAAAAAAAAAGAAAATTTTGATAATTGTTCAGTGCGTCGATAGCGATGCGTCCATTCTAAATAAGTCCGCTATGGGGAGTTATGAGCCACCAGTTGTAGGGAGTTGGAGGGAGTTGATGAAGACTTCTGCATCATCTCTATGGGCAAAATGCCGAAAAAATATAATAGAAATAACGCAATACATTGCAACATGTGCGACTGTGCTGTGCACTTGAAGGGTGCCAGAATGACGACTGGGTAATACACCTGTGTTAATTGCGAGTCTGATTAATGTTTTTAAATCTTCTAGTTACATCAAATTTATCTTAAATTTCATTTTCTACTACTTTGATAAACATAAATTATACAAGAATGCTGTTTTCTGACATATTTTTACATGGCTCACAACTCCCCACCAAAATTACGAATGCCGATTTTTTGACTTTTAGCCGATCCGCAATATTGCGAAGACGACGGTGATTTTTTTGAAATTTTTTGTCCAGTAGTTTTTTTTTTTGTTAGGATGTCCTCTGAAAATTCAACTTAAAACATTCACAATCTATCGATTTTTTGGAAGATATGCCTCGAAAACAAAACCAGGCTCACAACTCCTCACTCTCCCCTACGATCTATTCGAAAAGTAATCTTATCTGAAAATTGACTCTCTCAGATTTTGCAGAATTTCGACGATTTAAGGCCTGGAAAGAAAATACAAGTTGGTTTATTAACCACAAAGTTTTCTACCGACGCTAATGGTTTTGTCAACCGAATAACTATGCTTGAACCAAAATTCTACTTTGCACCAAAACTATAAGAGCTTGAAGAGAAAACTTTTAGAGAAAAAAATTGTTCATATCAAGAAGATCTACTTACTTTCTGCAGACCATTTTTTATAAGAAGTTCATGAATAGTTTTTTTCTAGCTTTGAAAAATAACTTGGAAAATTCTGATTTCCGGAAAAATGTTACAAGGTACAACAAAATGTTTATAATCCAAAATGGAAGATCTACCAATTTTTATTGAACATTCTCTCATTAGATGGATGGTTTTCGTTTTGAATTTCTGCGCTAAAACTGGGGAGCAAAGCGAGCCGCACACGTAAAGAATGAAACTTCTAGTTCAAGAATTCATCTTTTTGATTAAAAATTTCAGTTTTTGGTTGAAAGTTGAACGACTTAATTAAAAATCCATATTATTCATAATTATTGAAATAATATGGAGATTATTATTTTTGGGGATTTTTTCTCTTTGGTTCAAGTTTCATTATTTTTGTTGAAAATTCAACTATTTTGGTAGAAAATAGAACCATCTGGTTAGGAATAAACTTTTTTCCCGAATCATATTTTCGGGTAGAAAATTCAACTTTTCTTTAAAATCTTCTCTATTTGGTCTGAAACTCCGACCCATTTGGTAGAAGTTTTTCCTCATCATTTTTCTAAATTGTGCTTTAGAAAATTGAACATTAGAGTCTGTTCTGGTCGAAATTCAACTACGTTTTTGAAGGTTATATGAAAGTTATTTATTCGTTGTTGAATATTAATCTTTCTCAGTTAAAAATTGAGAATTTTCTCTAAAAAGTCGGTTTAAATTTCGTCTCTTGGTAGAAGGTGAACGTTTCCCGTAAAAATGCATATTTTTTTGTTGAATATTGAAATTCTTTGTAAATAATTTGTCTTTTTAGTATAGAATTCCAATAAATTGTTTGAAAATATTCCTATTTCTTGACTGTTGAACTGTTTTGTATTTGGAACTAACGTCTTTTTTGGTTGAAGATTCAACTATTTGATTTAAAATTATTCTTTTTTTTGTTGGAACTTCAACTCTTTGGTTGAAAATCGAATTTTTTGGTAGCAAGTTGAATTTCTTTGTTCAACTTATAACTAAGTAATTCATTTTTTAATCCAGAAGATTTATTTTCTACAACAAAACACAAAAACAACATGCATACATTTTCAGGTAAGGAATATCTTTCAAACCGAACATATAGAAGTAGATTTTGCAATGAAAGGAATTAACTTTCAACCGAAATCAGTTTAAATTTTCCCCATTTCTATCGAGAGAATACATTTTTCAATGTAAACATTTTTTCGAAAATTGAACTGTCTTCCAAATTTGTGTTCATTCAACTATTTTGATGCGAAATGGAACTTTTCGGCTGTGAATAAACTTTCAGCTCAAAAAAAAGTCTTTTCTAGTAGATAATTTTTGTTATTCAGGTCAAAAATCATCCTTTATGGTTTAAATAGAAAATCTTAGGTTTTGGTTGGGAAATAAATTTTTTGTTGAAAGCTGGTCTATTTTGTTAGGAAGTCATCCTTTGGGTTAGAAATTCGTCTTTTTGGTTGAAAATTAGATAGTTTTGCTAAAAATCCTGCTTTTGCGTTGACAATCCAATTCAATTGGTAAAAAATTGAACAATATGGTTAAAAAAATAACTTTTCTGTTAAATATACGTCTTTTCTGGTAAAAAATCAATTTTTTCTGGTCGGAAGCTGGACAGTTTTATTGAAAATTTATCTGTATTCTGAAAATTCAACTATTTTGATAACAAATTGAATAATTTGACTGGAAATTAACTCTCTTGTTGAAATTACTTTTTTTGTTGATAAATATCTGAAAATATTTCCCTTTATTGCGAAAATTAAGAATTTGCCACATTTTTTTAAAAAAGTCAATTTTTGTGTGTAAATACTACCCAGGCGTATAGAAATAGTTTTACAATTTTCATGTTGGAATAACATACAAATCATTTTTCATCAATTTATAAATTATCTTTATAAAACAAACTAAATTCATTTATAATATTTTGTAACTTGTATCAGTGTTCCGCCTGCACTCTAAATCCCTTGGACCAGAATTCCGGCCCAAGTAATGACCAAAACTGTGGTTTTGGTCCAATGGACTGACTTTCTGGTCCAGTGGACCCGGAAATCTTTTTCTGGTTCAAGCTTGGACCAAGGATATTGGCAATCGCAGAATTGCATGACGCCATCTATGATTCCAATGCGGTCGAAATGTGAACTAGCGAAAGTGAGTTATAGTTATGAGATGCATTTTAAATTTGCATGAAAACCCATTTACGATTTTTTTGCAGTTTAAAACAATAAGTAAACAATGCAAACATGTATCTATCGAAAGCAAAGTGTTTCTGACAAAATTTTCATCATACACAGAGAAAAAACACATTAACTGTCAAAAATGATTTTTCTCAAAATAACATTTATTTACCACATCATGTGAAATTCAGTAAATTTCAATATTCTATGAACTTTTATCGACGCAAAAAGAACTGAGAGTCATTGTATACCAATTTATACATGAAATATCCAATATCTAGAAAAGCATAACCTCAAAGTTTTAGGTTAGATTTGATATTTCAGTTCTGATCGTCTATCACTCACATTCTCTGTATATGCTAAATCAGTTTGTTTACTGTATACATTAATAAAAGTATATTTAGGCTAAATATATGTTAAAACTTAATTTATATGCTGAAATAACAGTTTCTTCGAGAAAAAACAGTTTTGACAAAGAACGTGCTTCTTCACTCTATACGAAGAAAATTTAATTTTTGACACTCTGTTTTCGATAAGTATAGTGAACTTCCACTTAAGTTGACCGCGCGAAAACGTAAACATTCAGTTAAGTTGACTCAAGGTGGGGAGTCACGAGT
>WSXT02186350.1:0-13518 GCA_011762715.2 Neuroterus valhalla | reverse complement strand
ACTTGAATAGGCCCCTCCCCCCCCCCCCCCCAATACGTTGAATTTTTAATTCCAGTTCCCTACCAATAATAACGGAAATTCAACCTTTGAATATTCTTTGAATCTAGTATTTACTTTTTCCACTTCTTATTTCGTAGCCTTGTATACACCTCGCAATTGCTATACCAGGAACGGAAGATGTGATACTGAACAAAAGTTCGTCATAAAAATCAATCTGCGATCCTCACAGTCATTGAATGAGCCATTCGTCCTTTGAAAAACTATAAAAGATCGAGTGGAAACTGCAGAAATGCAATACGCCATCTGGCGGTAAAACGTAGTACTGATAAAACTGTCATAGGACAAAAAAAAGAGAAAGCTTTCAAAAATTTCTCGAAAATGATCACAGAAGTGTAAAAGTTTTGAATGAAAATGGATTTGAAGAAACAATAGAGCGACGGAAGCAATGCGAAAAAGTGCTCAGAATGGGAGAAAAAATATCCCCATATATGGGGCATTATTCCTCAAGTGTACCCGCTCAAAACATCGAAGTTAGCTGATTTGAGTCAAACTTGCCTCAAGTGTTGTGCTATTGGATAGTAGTTGATGTGCCAAAAATTTTGTGATTTGAAAAAATATTTAGGACTTAGGATTTATGTATGACTTATGAGATTTTCATGGATATTGTTGATTTCGGTGATTTTTAGCTCCTTTCACGGCGATTAAAAATATTTTGTGTGGTACAGTTTGATGGGAATTTTAATGAACTTTCGAATGGCCGTATTCGTTTTTCAAAAAAAGAAGAAAAAATTTGACCAAAAATGAAGGTCAAAAATATTTTTGACTTTTTTAGATAATCGACACGTTTTTTTTTTTTTTTTGTTCGTCTTAACATGAAGCACAGAATTTTTCCTATAAGACCATATAGAATAAAAAGCGGGCCTAGAATTTTTAAACCATGAGAATAAGGGTTTTTACGATGAGCCTTATAATATATGCTAGTATACTTGATCGCTCTCTGCATTTCGCAGGGTTGAGACTGTCATTATTCAGATGCCTGCATTACGTTTGCTGATGAATTTTGAGGAAATTCTGAATTTTTGAAAAATTCTGAATGTCGAAAAATTGATTAATTGAATAAATGATCGGGTTGAATAAGTTTTTTATGGATATTTGAGTAAGTAAAATCAGAGCTCATAGATTTTTCGCTACCGATGATGCCTTATCTTCTACTAACCTTTCTTCCCACCTTTTTTCTAGTGATAGTTGGTTTTACTTTCTTGACTAACTTTTGATTCTTATATTTTGAATAGTAGTAGATTTCCGTAGCTGAGTAAAGTTTCTTTAACTTAGGTTCTTCATCTCCAGTGGGTATAAATGCATGGTACTGCAAAGTCCCTCTGATAGTCACTGATGAATTATACGCCAAATTCCAGTCGGAATATGATGAGATTCAAATGGGGTTTACAAAATAACCACAACTCGGACCAAAACATTGCGTTTTGTCAGGAAGCAGCGGTACATACACAGTATGTGTTTATGTACACCATGAGAACGTTAAGTTAATGTTAAACGAAATAAACATCCAATATTTAACAAACAATGCAAACGTAATTTTGAATGGCTATCGCGATTGTTTAATGTTGACCAAGTTCCCCAAGGCGACAAGTTTCTGCCAACTAGGGGAATGTAAAAACTGTCCTAGCATCAATTAAATTAAAGAAAATTTGATTCGAGCATTTGATAAAGGAGATTTGGAAGAGATCAAATTTGATTCTTGGCTACAGACTGACAGATGTAAGTACTTCGAAGACACTGATCATGAATGCTGATGAATTTGTGAATTACCTTCGTGAAGCGTTGCTGAAGCTGAGAACTTCAAGTTTGTTCTTCAAAACTCTGCGCAATGATTTCACTGGAATAACGACCAGGCTACAATCTTCACAGTAGTTACTTACTATGTGAAAGATGGAGAACTCAGACACAAAAGCATGGCAATCATATCGGACAATTTGAGTCATGACACTGTTTCCGTTTATGAGTACCAGAAGATAATTCTCAATTACCTTAACTCAAAGTTTGCAGTAGAAAAGGTGTACTACGTCACAGACGGAGCAGGTCAGCATTTCAAAAACGAGAGCAATTTCTCTAATCTTCTAGCTCACAAGGCAGATTTCGTCATTCCAGCTAAGTGGCACTACCATCTTACCGCTCATGGTAAGAGAGCATGTGATGAGATAGGAGCAAATGTTGAAAAAAATGCAGCAAGTTATAACCTACAATGTTCCGCTGGGGATCGCATCCTAGAATGTTCATCTCTATTCCAGTGGTCGAAGAAGTACAGCAAGGAAACTGTAATCATTTACAGTAGCAAAGAAGATCACGGAGCTACTGCTAAAGATTTGAAAAGCAGATTCGATGCTGCAGTGACTTTCAGAGGGACTTTGCAATACTATGCATTCATACCCACTAGAGATGGAAGACTTCAATTAAAGAAATTTTCCTCAGCTACGGAAATCGACTACTTTCCAAAAGAGAAGAAACAAAAGTCAAATATATCAAATATACTAGCATATATCAGGGTGCACAGCGTGAAATGAAATTGAAAAAGAGGAAATAGTGTGATATTTCACGAAAAAGGGGGAAAAATTAAACATTTATTTTTACAAGTATACAAGGAGAAAACAATTTTTCCACTTTCATTTCCATTTTTCCGATGTCCACGTGGATTGTATTTAACGTTTCGATTTTTCAACACTAAAAACAGGAAACACCCAAAGTCAATATCTGAAAATCTGCCTACCGCGCGGGCACATTCTCGTCGCGCGCTTTGCGCGCGGCTCGCTTCGCTCGCAAGTTTGAGCACGCCAAGGCCGCGCGTTTTTCGGATCTCGCGCTTTGCGCTCGATGGTAATCTTACCCCGCGTTCCGCGCTCGGTTATGATTTTACCTCGCGCTGCACTCGGCCTTTGTACCTTCCTACATTTGTATAAAAAGCTTGTGAAACTCAAAAGCGAAATGTCGACTACTTTAATTTGATGAGTGTGAGTTCTCTTTTGTTAAAGCTTCTCCGGCTTTAACGAATACATTCTCATCGCGTGTCTTGTACTGCGCACTCGATCAAAGTTCGTCCAAAACGGTAGAGTTGTTTTTTTGCCTAATTTTTTCCACATGTTGTGTAGTTTTTCTATAAATTCACTTTTTCGATTATTAATTTTATTTTTTACGATTGAAACATAAATCACACGTCCAATGGGAAAAATTAAAACAAATTCACAGATATTTTTTGTGTGAATAACTTTTCTCTATCGATCGGTCATTTTTTCAAAAATTTTGTTATTTGATTTTGATGGTCATTTGTCCTGATTGGAATGAATTCATTTTATGGCTTTTAATAAATGAAGCAAACACTACTTGTCCTATCAAAAAGTTAATTTCACCAAATTTGTAGATCTTTTTTTTCTTGTGCACAAATTCATTTCATATGTATTTTCCCGTAGCTTGCATAGTTTGACCAAAAAATGAATCTTTCTATTTTTCATTATTTTTTGTGCGACCAAAATCTGGATTTTCTTTTCTGTGACAAACTCGAAAAGTTGTAAATATCATCCTCGAGGGCTCCCAAAAAGAAAAATTTTTTTCTTCAAACTTTTCATCATATCTTGCGTGGTTTGGCTAAAAATTCTCATTTTCTTTTATATTTTTGAATTTTGAAAATACCACAACTCTGACAATTTTGTTTTTATCAAAAAAAATCATAAGGATAAATTGTTTCACTTTTTACCTACTACAAGAAACTGTACTTTAAATTTTTGAGTCTTGAGAAAAAGGCCAAAAAAAATTTCAAAATGCTCCCCCTCTTCTATTTTTGATTCAAAACAGCTGGTTGACAAACTCGACTTGTATTTTTGGTCCTTTTAAATGGGTGCCAAAGCGCAATCGAATATGATCATTCTTTTGAAAGTTATCAAGTTCACAGATTATTTTTCATACTTTTTTTTGCGATCAAAATTGGAATTTTCGATTCTTTTAAAAAATTCAAAAAGTTGCATTCACAATCTTGTAGTGCTCCCAAAAAGAAACCTTTTTTCTCTCTGACTTTCTTTTCAATCTTGCGTTACTTGGCTAAAAATTCTCATTTTCTTTGATATTTTCGAATTTTGAAAATGCCACAACTCTGACAATATTCTTTTTATCGAAATAAATGATGGAGATAAATTGTTTCACTTCTTAAGCGCTACAAGAAATTGTGCTTACAATTTTTGATTCGTGGAAAAAAAAGTCCAAAAAATGTTCAAAATGACCTACCCCCCCCCCCCTCTTTGATTTTTCATCCAAAATAGCTGGTTAACGAACTCGTCCTCTCTTTTTCGGTTTTGAAAAAGTTTGCCAAAGCACAATCCAATATGATCATTCTTTCGAAAGTTATCGAGTATACAGATTACAGACTACAGACAGATAGACACCTTCGTAGAAATAATTTTTTCTGAATCAAGGGGTCTCAAAACGTGGAGATTTAATTAAATCCGGAATTTCAATTTCCGCATAAAACCAATACCTTCTCATTCAGAATGAGAAAGTAATAAGGTTAAGGAGTTGCATAGTCGACCACTTGAATTCGATTTTCTCCCATTTTGCTCGAATTTATGAAAAAAAATTTAATTTTTAATATTCGAAATCCCTGGAAATAGAAAATGGACCCTAAGAGTACAACTCGAATGTTTTGCATTACATATGAATTCAAATTCGGTTTCAATCTAATTTGAATTTTTAAATTATAAAACAGCTACACCCAGATTATCTCGAATTTCCCTTAATCAGGATGAATTCTTCTGAATTCAGTAAGAAACTAGTTAATTTAGATCACTTCTTCGGTGAAGTTTACTCCTTTCAAAAAGGGAAAAACCCGGGAAATTCCTTTAAATGTTCAGAAATAAGTGTGTATAATAACCCTGTGCTAACCCTCGAAATCATTAAGAAGCTTGAAAACTTGTGAAATACCTTGAAATCTTTTGAAACCTCTTTACACTTCAAGAAGTTCCATTAGGGATTCTAGATTCACAGGCCATGAAGTCTTGAATATTATTGAAAACCTCTGAAATAATTCTGGAATCTTCCAAAATACTTTGCGACTCCAAACATTCTTTTTAACTCTTTGGGAACTTTGAAATTTCCATGATACACTCTAAAATATTTGAAACCCCATTACAAACGCTCAGAATGTTCAAAAATTCCTCAAAATCTTTTTAAATTGATTATAATTCATACACATTCTGCATTTCTTACAAATTCCGAAAATCCTTAAGCATATTTTGAAATTAATGAAGTTTTGTGAAATTTAAGAAATCATTTAAATCTAAGATTAAAAATCTTAGAAATCTTATTTTAAAGACAACATAAATAATGCAATAATATCAAACAATTGGGTTTTA
This sequence comes from Neuroterus valhalla, assembly GCA_011762715.2. Classification (NCBI taxonomy): domain Eukaryota; kingdom Metazoa; phylum Arthropoda; class Insecta; order Hymenoptera; family Cynipidae; genus Neuroterus; species Neuroterus valhalla. The sequence goes on along the minus strand of WSXT02186350.1, from coordinate 8,107 downwards.
TTTTTTAATGTAAAGTACAAATAAAAATGTCACAACCGGATTTTTACCCATTATCTATTATTTTTATCTATATTTATTCTGTAGATCTTACATGATATTTCATCATTCAAAATAGTAAATGGTTTCTTCTGAGAAAAACTGTTTAAAAATGAACACTTAACCTCCTTATACTAACTAACTTCACATAGTTAAAAAAAAATAAGTACTATGCCGTCTTCTCATGTCATTGAATGAATAGTGAGCAACCGTAATAAATAATATGAATTAATATTATATACACTTAAAGCTTCAATAATTGAAAATAATCCATCGAGTATTTGCACTTAACATTCACGCATGACATATTTGAGTTCAATATACCGGTAGACTTTCTTTTGTTCTGAAAGCTTTAAAGTTGCACTGTATGACTCTCTACGCCCGCAGCGCGTGTTGGCTTCCTGTGCGTTTCAAAATTGAATTAAATTGATTCGATTTTGAATCGCGCGCCAAATCTTCGCCGATGGTGACATTTCTCTAGCGGGTAGTCAAGTTGCGCTGCGCGTGCAGGGTGCCAAATAAGGGAGTACTGCCGTATCTGTAGCCAAAGTAAAACCAATTTTTCCGCGTAATGCAAATAATGTTTTGTAATGAAAAAAGGGAAAAAGCAAAATATTTTCGAAAATAGGGGAAAAAAGGGGGTTTTCTCAAGAAAAGGGGAATCCCTCTAAAAAAGGGGAAGACTGTGCACCCTGATATATAATTAGGCTCATCGTAAAAACAATACAATAGAGGAACCACGATGCACGCGGGGCTCGAGTGCCAGCGTCACGAGCGTACCGTAGTACCCAACCCTTATTTGCATGGTTAAAAAATTCAAGGCCCGCTTTTTAATCTATATAGTCTTTTTGGAAAAATTCTGAGCTTCATTTTGAGACAAAAATCAACGTGTCGATTATCTAAAAAAAAGTCAAAAATATTTTCGACCCTCATTTTTGATCATTTTTTATTTATTTATTTATTTTTTTTTAACGAATACGGCCATTCGAAAGTTTGTTAAAATTCCCATCAAAACTGTACCACACAAAATATTTTTAATTGATATGAAAAGAGCTAAAAATCACCGAAATTAACAATATCCATGAAAATCTCAAAAGTCCTACCCCCTCCCCCCCAGTAAATATTTTTCCAAATCACAAAATTTTTGGCACATTAACTACTATCCAATAGCACAACACTTGGGCCAAGTTTAACTCAAATGGGACAACTTTGGTGTTTTGAGTAGGTACACTTGAGGAATAATGCCCCATATATATGCGCGTGTGTTCTCTTCATTTCAAAAGTGATGATTACTCTATACCAGCTAAGTTCTTCCTCTAATTGTAAATCAAATTTCCCTTTCATTAATTTAAAATAAAAATATAGTGAAGGTTATTCAAATAGTTGAATTTATTGTCTATATAGTTTAATTCAAATTTTTTCGGCCTTAGTTTTTACGGATTTCTAACTCCAAAAAAAGCATATCAATCCAAAACAGTTGCATTTTGAACCACAAAGATGAATTTTATGGCCACTAAGGAGGACTTTTGAGAAGATAGTTGAATTTTTATCCAAAAGGACTATTTCCTACTCAAAAATACAACTTTCAAGGAAAGTCGAATTTTTGACAAAAAAAAAATATTTATTAGTAAAGTAATAAAATTTTCAACTATTGGACCAGAGTTATGAATCTGGGAAAGAAAAACATTTTTACAAAGAAGTTCATCTTTCCACCAAGCAGTTTAATTCCCAGTCAAAAAAGATAAATTCTCCAGCGAAAAATATAATTCTTAAAACGTTGTGTTTTTCAGCAAGGTTGATGATTAGACAAGGATAGTAGGTTTGTTTTTGGTTTGCCTGGTCCATTTATTGATTATCTCTTATATAGAATTTTAAAAAGTACTTGGATTTTACACTATTGGCAACTGATGAGGCCCTAAGTTAGGAGGGCGGAACGTAGTTCGTAAACGTTTTTATTTTTATTCATAAATGGACCAGACTAACCGAAAACAAACCTGCCATCCTTGTCGAAAAATATAATGGTTTTATTATTTGAACCAAAAAAATATCTGAATTTTTAATTAGAAACAGTCGAAAGCCATCACGAAAAGTGGATTTTCTACAAAAAATGTAAGAAAATGTGCGTGTTGAACTTTCAAGCCAAGAAGGCGAATTTTTTTTACAAAATAGTCGAATTTTCAACCCGAAAATATGAATTTTTCTAATACGATTTCATTTCAATTTTTCTACCTCAATATTAACAGTTTTCTTATCTCAAGAAGCATGTTCGTCCAATTTCAACATTGCATATCGTCTGTAGATGTTTCTGCAGGAAAAAGATATTCAAAAGCAACCGCTGTTCCATCCTGCAACTTTACCAAGCCAACAGTTGACACGAAAAGCTTAAAGCAGGAAGCTGGAAACACAGACAGAGAGAAGAGAACAATTGATCGCGAAACTTCGAAAAATGGAGCCGTGACAACGGAGTAGGAATCTACGATTGATAGAAGAAAATCTGCATTTTGCAATCGGAAATATAGAAAATTTATTGAGAAATAATGATCTAGATGTTATGGCCCATAGTTTGGATAAAGTTTCTTTTTCAGCAGAGGTAATAGGTGAAGATAATACTGAAAGTCTGAAGAAACCACAAGTAGTTGATGTAGGCGCACTTGTAAAAAGTGCAGAATTAGTTGATCTCAACTTCAGAGTTTTTATAACAAATAGACCAAGAGCTGACAACGTTTTTTTTCAAGTGGGATTGAAACATCTAGTTAGTGGCTAAAATATCAGGAAAATCACCTAATTGTAAATTTTCTGCTTGCTCGTCCTTCTTTGTTTGGCGGCCTTCAGATTTCATTTATCAATAAATTGCTTTCTCTTGATGCTTGTTTCCTTAAGGAATTTCTGACTTTCCTAGCACCTTATTTGAATGGGTTTTCCGTTGGGGTCGGGATTGATTCGACGGCTCACAGTAGACTGAAACGGCAAAAAAGGGCCAAAACTGTTGCATATGGAGGATTTGAGTTAAAATCAACTTGCGATGCATGTTTTCGATGTATTTTCGAACGAGGAATTCAAATCGGTTTCTCTCACTATGCCATCTTTACTCCTTCTCAAGTAAAAACACGCGTATGTAACGAGCTTTAACCGAAAAAATACGTTCTTTGCGAACCAAATTTTATTGCTCAAAAAATTTTATGCATGATTCATGTTTTTAACGTATTTTTCAACGAGAAATCCGAATCTGTTTCCTGCGGAACGATATTTATACATTTGTCCGGTAAGGATCGCGACTTTTCGATGAAAACTTACGAAAATCGCACTACTAGAATATAAAATGTAAAAGAAATGTCAGATTTTGTAATATTCGACAGGAAAAACAAGCTACATCAAGCTGTACCCTCTTTATGTAATTTTTTTGTTATCTGCACCTGCGGTGATCGGATACAAATTCTATTAATAAGTTTCAACTATAGAAACATTAATATTTTTGTAAAAGGAATTAATTTTTTTGTATAAATTAATCAGTGTTCTTTTTTTTCTCAATTTCAGTGTGATTTCAAAAATTAATTCAAAATTGAGGTTCGTCAGAAATTTCAAAATTGTGTACACTTGTCTTTGAATAAGAATTTTTATGGATTTCATGATTAAAAAGATCATCCATTTATACTCTTCAACTAGGCCAGGCGGTAGATAGTTATGTTTGACAATAATTCCGACTAAAGAAATTATGGTTTTGAAATGTTCATAGGGTCAATATAAGGACCCGTTTTCGTTATCCCACCCCCCCCCCTTCCCCGTGCGTGTCTTTTGGCAGTGGCGTGAAAATCCAAAAAACAGTTTTTTGTTTATAACTCGCATTTTTCGAATAAAAGCCGGGCAAAAAATGTTGAAAACTTGCACTTATACTAGTTCTGAAATGAAATTGGATAAATTTATGCACTAACTTCGGTAAAATCAATGTTAATATATAAATAATACATAACCCAGAGGGACTTGCATGCTGTCAAAGTAGGGAACGGATGCTAGTGCAATAGGTGGATGTTTGGAAAGTGATAGTAAGCGTGAAAATGTTTGGAGGTAGAGAAAAGTGGTTGGTTTCAGAAGTGAAAGTGAAAACGTAAGAGTGGAATAATTAATTTCGAGTAGGGGTAGTGAACAAGAGGTTAAAAAGACAGTTGAAAAGTGAGGATTTATTTTTGAGGGTAGGTTGATTGTATGTCAACGGCGTCTCCATCCTGGGGAAATTGTTCGGGTATAGGGTATTCCATTTTGTGGCAGTGGATGTCTCTGCTGGTAAGAGCGAAACCTATCTGACCTCAGGGAAGAAGAAACAGGCGGGTGGATGAGCGAGCCGGTAGAACAGGGCCTGTGGGTAAGAAAAAAGTCGAAAGGGGAATTCGTGGTCCCGACTGGCAAGCCGGTAAGGCACGCAAGAGTAGAGTGGGGAGTAGAGCAGGCAGCCAGCGCCTGGGAGAGCAGTCGACGCTTGTAGATTTGTGGGAGAGATCCAGAGACAGGAAAAAAGAAAGGGAAGATCAAGCAGGCGGGGAGGTGATTGAGGATGAGAGAAAGAACTCGCAGAGCTCGCCTAATTTAAGAGTAGTAGAAAGTGTGACTTTTAAGAAGGAAGGTAAACCAACAACGAGAGAAGCTATAGGTACGGTAGGGTCGGAAAGTAAGCTGGATCAGATCCTAACAATGCTACGGGGGGGGGGGGACGGAAAAGCATTAAAGACAATTCAAGTAGGATTGAAGCAAGGTGGGAGCGCGAGCTAAGCAAAGTGAAACAAGGACTGGATGTCGTAGAGAAGGATATGGCAGAAGCGAAAACAGTACAATGGGAAGATCTACGAATCAGAGTCGAAGAATTAAGAAAGGAACTAGGAAAACTCGATATTCAGAAGTTGGATGGAATGGTAGTAGAGAGAGATATTGAGAAGAGGGAAAGAAGAGAAAGGAAGAACAATGTGACCATTATGAGCGTAAACACAAGTGAAGGCAAGGAAAGAGTCAGTAGAGGATTTTCTCAAGAATAATTTAAAGGTAGAGGTAAAATTGAACACAGTTAGGAAAAGAGGCAGAAAAGGTAAAGAAGTCCTGCTAATGGAATAAGAATCATGGGAAGCAAAGCAAGAAGTAATATGAATAATGAAAGTAAACTAGGGGAAAAAACAATCTTTATTGATTACGATGTGACATTCAAGGAAAGAGAAATACAAAGAAGCTTGAGAGACATAGCAAGGGAACTAAGACAGGAGGGAAAGGAAGAGAGGACAGGATATCAAAAAATATGCATACAGGTCAAATGGTAGATGTGGAACGAGGGTAAAGGGGGGCTCGAGGGGGACGATGCAGATTTTTCCAGGTGAAGAGAGATGGGAGGAAGGGAAAAAAGGGAAAGACATATCTGGGGGGCATAAAGAGACTATAGAAAGAGCAATAGGCGCGAGAATATTATTTTGGAATGTAGCAGGAATTAGGAATAAAAACGCAGGCTTCTGGGAGTATCTTAAAGAGTTCGAGGTTATAGGCATAACAGAAACATGGAGAGAAGAGAGAGTGGAGTGGAATTATTAACCACTTGCCAAAAGGACATAAGTGGAAGCTGCAGGGGGCAGTAAGGGAAAACAAGAAGGGAAGGGCAAAAGGAGGAATAATAACAGGAGTGAGAGACGGATTAGAAGAGGTGGGGGAGAATGAGGAGGGAAGGGTCGGAATACAGGAAAGCAAAGTAAGGATAAATAAGAAAATTTACAGGGTAGTCACAGTACACAATGGGAAGGGGATGAGGGCGATCTAGAGGGATTTAAAAGAAATAATCAAAGAAGATGAAGAAGGCAATGTGATAGTAGGAGGAGATTTTAACGCAAGAATCGGAAGGAAGGGAGACTTGTATAGAGGGGAAGAAACAACGAACAGAGAATCAAAAGATCAAGTATTAAATAAGCAAGGAGAAATTTTTATAGACCTATTAGATCAAAGGGGCTGGTGCTTGTTGAACGGGAACATAAAAGGAGATGAAGAAATGGAATTCACTTTCATAGGGAAGCAAGGGTCATCATTCATAGATTTAGTCATAACAAACGGTAAGGGATTCGAGGAGATAGAGAGATTCACAGTAGAGGAGGAGATGGGCTCAGACCATTTGCCAATAAGTGTTGAGATGTAAACAGGGATAGAGCGAAGATACGCAAACAAAGTAGATCAAGTACGGGAAAAATCTATATGGTCAGAGGAGGCTATTAGAATTTATAATGAGAAAATAGGAGAGATAGAGTTTGTGAAAGAAGGAGTGTAAGAGATGTGGGTGGAACTCAGTGAAGATGTAAGGAAATGTATTAAGAAAAAGAGCATTGAAGAGAAGAAAAAGTATTACATCAGACCATGGTGGGATAGTGAGTGCAAAAAGAAGAAGAAGGAAGTAAAGAAATCTTAGAGGAAGTGGAGGAAGGGAAAAGGGAATAAAAAGGTGTACTTGAGGAAAAAGAAGGAAATGAGAGAACTGGGGGAAAAGGAAGAGGAAGAAAAGCAAAGAGCATGAGAGGAAGAATTAAACAACATAAGTCGGATGGGGAGGCCTGAAAATTCATCGATAGGGTAAGAGGAAAGGGGGAGAGGTGAGTGATAACATAGAACTTGAGTGCAGGGAGTTTTTTAAGAGTTCGTTTCGGGGAGCAGATGAGAGGAAGGTGGATAACTGGATCAGAGAAAAGGGTGGGGAGGAGGAAGGGGACTTAGGGAAGAGGAAATAGAGATGCAGATTAGGAAAGTGAAGCAAGAAAAAGCAGCAGGCAGGGATGGGATAGACAATGAAGCGTGGGTGTACATTGAAGGTAAGGTGTTATCATACCTTTGCACAAGAAAGGGGATGAAGAAAAGGTGGAAAACTATGAGGGAATAACGCTGCTCAATTCAGCATACAAGATCTATGCAATGGTATTTGCTGAGAGACTCAGAAAATAGGTGGAAAGGAAGAGTATTTTGCCTAAAACACAAGCGGGCTTCAGAGCAGGCAGGAGCACTCTGAACAACATACATGTCCTGTAGCATGTTGTAGACAGGGAGTTAGCTGAAGGGGGTAAAGTGTAGACGGATATGGACGAGGAATTAAGAAGATGGCTTGAAGGGGGAGTACGGGTGGGGAAGATAGGATTCTGGGCGTTGGCATATGCGGACGACAAAGTAATTCTAGCAAGGGAGGAAGGGACGTTAAAGTCAATGATGAAAAGGCTAGAAAGGTACTTTGACAAAAAGAAATTAGAACTGAATCCGGAAAAGTAAAAAATATTAAGATTTAGAAGAGGAGGTGGAAGGAACAGGGAGGAAGGATGGAAGTGTAAAGAGAAGACAATAGAAGAGGTTAAAGAGTTCGTGTACCTGGGATTTTTGTTTAAGAGGAATGGTAGCGTCGATGGACATATGAGGTAAACAGTAAGGAAGGCCAGAGTAACTAAAGGACAGGTATGGGGAATAGGAGAGAGATTGTTTGCAAATGACTATAGAAGAAGGATGCTGTTGTTTGACGTGTTGGTTGCCGGTGTGATGTTGTATGAAGTGGAGATTTGGAGATGGAAGCAGTATGGAATGGTAGAAGGGGTGCAAGAGAGGTACATAAAATGGACCTTGGGCCTTGACGAATGGACACCAGGGTATGTGGTCTTGAAAGTAGCTGACAGAGAGTCTATGCAGGTGAAAACAGGAGAGACAGCGTGCAGGTTCGAAGAGATTGCATTAGAGAGTGAAGGACGAATGTTGGTAAAGAAGTGCATGAAAGAAAAAGAAAGTGAAAGGATAAAAGGTAGAGGAGTGGTAGCTAGAAAAGAGTATTTCATGAGGTTTGGGATGTCTGAAGAGGAAGTGAAAGAAAAGCATGGAGAAGGAAAAAGGGTGCATGTGCAGGGGGTTCCAACTCCGGCGAAATAATGCTAGAGTTTCCTCTCCCCTCCTTTCTCCACCTCTCCCTCACACCTCACAGCTGCTCACAGGTAGCTCATATCACGTGGGAGTACAGTACGGTGGTGGGGCGATGCAGTACGGAGTTGGGCAGTGGTGGGACGGTGGAGTAAGGAGGAGTAGCTAGTTCAAC
>WSXT02186339.1:9819-20449 GCA_011762715.2 Neuroterus valhalla | reverse complement strand
CCAATCTACAAGGGAAAAGGTGATCCAGGCGACTGCAATAATTGAAGAGCAATTAGCCTTCTTAGTACTGTAGGAAGAGTATTTACCAAAATATTTATTAATAAAGTCATGGAAGTAACAAAGGAAAGGATCTGGGAAGTTCAATGTGGATTGATGCCAGGGAGATCATGTGCGGATCAGATATTGAGCTTAAGACAGATGACCGAAAAAAGCCTAAGAGTAAGCAAAAAAGTTTTCTTTGCATTCGTTGATCTGGAAAAAGCTTTCGACAAGGTAGGTAGAACTTAAATTTGGGAGGTCTTGAAAGAATATGGAGACTGGGTGGCTTCTGAAAGCAATACAAGCAATATATAATGGTAGCAAAGCAAGTGTGAGAATAAATGTACAACTAAGCGACTGGTTTGATGCCAGGCAGGGCGTTAGGTAGGGATGCGTTATGTCCTCTTGGATGTTTAATATATAAATGGACAAATGTCTGAGAATGGCTCTCTTTTACGGGGAAGTTGTTGATCTTAGGACAGTGAAATTTCGTGGCCTTGCGTTTGCAGATGACAAGATCGTTACGGCAGAGTCAGCCGAGGATTTGCAGAGGATGTTGAGCAGACTGGATATCAGCATGAAGAGCATCGGTCTCAACATTAATGTGAATAAAATCAAAATCATGGTGTTTGAATGTAAGGATACAAAAACATATTGCCATATTACCATAAATGCAGAGAGGATAGAACAAGTGGATCATTTCGTGTATCTTGGAAGCTTATTTACTTCTGACGGGAAGATGGATGCAGAGATTTCCAGACGCATAAATTAGGGTAGAAAGATTACCGGTAGTATACGGGGTATTACTAAAAGTGAAAATCTAACAAACAAAGCCAAAATTGGGGTAAAACGCTAATGGACAAAGTGAGTAATGAGTGGGTTCTCAAAGAATATGGTGTAGAAGAAACGTTGTTTGGAAAGAGTGAAAGAAATTTGCTTAGATGGTTCAGTCACGTTGAGAGAATGGGTGAAGAACGATTAATAAAGCAAGTGTGTCTAGGTAGGGTGAATGGTAGCGTACCCAGAGGCAGACCAAAGAAGGAATATATAGAATGTGTGAATAAGACCCTCAAGAGGAGAAATATAAAGAGCCGTAGAAACACAAGGGCTTGTATAAAAATATGCATGGATGAAGAAGCAAGAGATGTATGCCAGGATAGGGATATTTGGAGAGCTATTGTATAAAAGAAAAAGTGTGATGCCTTAAACGAACGATTTTGGATACTAATTGACCCGTGTAAGGATATTGCACAGGACGAGTGTGTCATTTGAAAGCAGAAACAGGCTGGACTATCTTTTGCTAGGTATTGTTTTAACCAGGTCTTACCTCTCATATTGACGAAGTAGCCTCGCGTATGGTCATTCTGCTTAACAATTTAATTAAAGCCTCTGTTTACTAAAAATCCCACATCTTCATTGAAAAATGTAAGCAGCTTTTTTTTGTTCGAAAAAAAACACGCAATGAATTCTAAGCCTGATCTAATACCTATCCCTGCTTCCTCCTCATACACATCCCTTAATCAAAATTTACCATGTCAATTCCACTTTCCAATCCTTCCGCAACAATCCTCTATTCTCCAGTAGTACAGCGGGGCTGGAACCGAACGAGTTACGCTTACCCTGAAAGGGATTTGGCTTAATGGTATAATAATAATATTCTAGGAATATATATTTTTTTAATCATTCCCCGCATATTTCAATTGAAAAGCATATTAAAATTAGAATGATAGTCATAAAGAATTAGAAAAATGTAGTTCCTTGAATTATTTTGTGCTTCCATCTGCAAACCTAAAATCTACTGCACCGAACTAATCAAGTCTCTGAAACAATTTCAAGTCATTCAGACCAGATGGACATTTTTAGATCAAGAAGTTAAATGCAACTGTCTATGAAAAAAGGACCGCCTTCCTACTTAACTGATATCCGAACCCAGGACCATTCGTTTCCCCTTTTTCCCTTCTTTAGAGAGTGTTCTATCTGATTTCTTTATTGAATTTATGTTGAAGAAGTTGAAAATCCATACTTTCTCCAGAATCACATTCGAAATGAATTCAATAATAACATTTGGAAGAGATCTTTTACATAAATTTTAAAAAGTGTTGTTTACAGAATTACTTGCTTAGTTTCTAGGATGACTTACGTGAGACAGACTGGCATATTACTATATACAAGGGTGGAACAACATACAAGTGATGTTCGTTTAGAACGTTTTTATAAAAGTGTGCTTGCTAGACAGACAAAGGATAGTGTTGATCATGCGTTCCATTTGAACAATGTTGAAGTTCTGAATTATGAAAGTAAAAGGGAATTCATGAAATGCTTTACATCAAGGAACAAAAGAAGTACTTTATCAATTTCGAAACTGATTCAGAAAAATTGAACAAAAGTAATGACAGTGTGATTTATTATATTTAAAAATGAAGTATCATGGACACATTTTTTATGCATGCATTAGGCTTTATTCTTTAGTTGGATCTCAGGTAGAGAGCATCCTGTGTTCCTAATGGACTATGACCTGTTGAAGGTTTTCTAACCTTGAAATCGGTCCTAAGTGGACATCGAATCATTTATACATAGTTTGTATGTTATTGTATTGTGTTCTGAAAATGATAGGAAAAAATCTGCTTACCACGCGGGCACATTAGTATCGAACGCTGTGCGCGTGGCTCGCAAGTTTTAGCGCGCCTAGGGCACGCGTCATCACGTCATCACGTACAGGGCCGACGCAGCCCATACTTTGCATGTCTGGAGTTTGTGAAGGATGAGAAAGTGGTGAGGGGGGTAAGGAGGGGTGAGGGGCCAATAAAACTTCTATTTGTTTTCGTTTTTGTTTATTTTAGAACGAAAGTTCTTCTTCATACATCATTCCTGCAGATAATTGGGTTTATAATTTTATTCAAATCTAAATTATCCAAACAATCTTATGGGTGGATATGCAATGTCGCAATATTATTTAGCCACTTTTGCCCCATTGCGGATCTCAAATACGTTTTTAGACACCTTGAGGCAGAGAATAAGCGTTCATTCGTACACGAACTACTAGAATAGTCAGTAAAACTTGTATCATTGAAAATGTTCCCAGTTATTTTGTTTTTGAAACCAATTCCTAAAAGTTTGTGTGCCTTGTGGAAATGTCTTGGATTTAAACATTTTAGGGATAAAATGAGTCAAACTGTCATCAATTTTCTATTTGGTGATTTTTTGTTTTTCGAGAGTAAATTTTTTTTGTGGATCCTTCCTTTTTTTGCAAATCTTGAAATTTTTTAGATTTTCAGTTCTAAGATTTACTGATTTGAAGTAAAAAATAATAGCGAAATACAATAAATTGTGAGAACAGCAAGAAAAAATAGAATTTTGTTACGATTTTTTATAAATATGTTTTCAATTTTTTGAATAATTGAGAATGCAGTAATTCTTGGAGAAAAACTGTTTCAGCAAAATATCTGAGACGCTTTTCCCTTTTCCTAAGTTGTGCAAGTTGAAAAAAAATTGAAGAGATGAGGGTTTCACGTTCCTCAATCTAGCATGCAATATGTAAATGAATCAATAACTCTTTTTGTTTATTTCCTAAATCAATTGTAAAAAATAATGTACTATACATTTTTACACTTACAGTTTTCTTCAGACAGTTTCTTTCTTCTTTTGGGTGTTTACGTTTTCATTCCAATTTCTAAATCAGAATTTTCATTCTCACTAATGTCACAGGAATTGAAGCTACATATTATTAGAAATGGTCCTTCCTTATTTGATCGATAAAAGATAATAATTGGAAGGATCACCTGTAAATTTCAAATTTTTAAATATACAATCGAAAAGATTCTCGTCAGAATCCCGTAAAGTTAGTCCTGAACGAGCTGTAGTCTTACGGAAAATTTTATATCGGTAGAAAGTTCGAAAAAAATCAGAACGTTGTCAAAAGTGATATTTGAAAATATTTAAAAAAAAATCAAAATTGAAAATCTGAACATCATCTTTGAGCAAAATATCTGGATGGAATATGGCATGGAATATGTAAATAAATCAATACTATTTTTGTTAATTTTCTTGATAACGTAATGTTGTAAAAAACAGTATATAAGAAATTTCAAACTTACGATTTTCTGCATCACAGTCTATTTCCTCCTCCTTTTGAGTGTGTACGTTTTCACTCTTATTTTTGGAATCACAATTTTTATTTTCACTAATATTACAAGATCTAAAGCTATCGTCTCCCTTAGATAGTAAAAAATGTTCTAGAAGCCTTGTTCTTTTTATCACTCTTCCTCCTCTAACTTCTCTTTTGCTAACATTGGTGTCTGACAATCACTTCGTTTTCGTTTAACCATTTTAATTCAAAAACAGATGTTCTGAGTGCAAAATAAAATCTGAAACTAAGTTGTCACTCAACCCTTGTTAAGTGACAACTTTAGAGCAATGAATTCTGAACTATAAGCATCAAAATTTTAGAATACCATGGTGACGGCCCATTCATACTTGAAAGTCTAAATTCTTCCTCAAATCTCAGGGACATAGTGAGCGGAGTGAAGGGTATACAAAACAAAAGCAAAAGTGAGTTATTTTTTTATCTTTCGGTTCAGTTTTCTATGTATGGAATTTCCATGGTTGAAAATTTACATGTCTGGAGTTCTCCATGGCATCCATGCTGGTGGCGCCGCCCCTGATCACGTATCTCTTTCTTCGCACTCGATTAAAATTTGTCCAAAACGTGAACTTTTCTATATTATCTTCAACTTTAATATATTAAATGTATGCTACAATAATTCATGGCCCTCGATTTGGTACTGCTTGTTCAGGTGATGAAAAACGAAGGATAAGTTTTCTTTTTCATGATTACTTCAATATTTGTTATGATATTACAATTCATAATAAACATTTTTTTTCAAAATGCACCATTTTTCTTCCCAACATTTGTTTCGTATCTCGTATAGTTTTGCCGGAAACTTGACTTTTTTATTTTCAACATTGTTTTTCACGATTTAAACAAAAACTTTGCGTCTTGAGGTGAAGTAAAAAGTAAAAAATCATTAAAATCACTGAAAAATTCTTTTAATAAGAAATAACGGGAGCGAGCTTCACATCGTTTGAGAGTCGGAAACGAACTAAGGTTTTGATCACGAGTTCCTCGTTCCCTGGTCCTGGCATGGCAACAGGGCAACCCGGGCACGTACCCGTACAGACTCACTTTTTGAATATACAATGATATCATTTGCTTGAAACACGAGACGGAAAGCATCGAACGAGATAGGTGACATAAACAGACTGGCTTGAGGTACAAGAAAATAAAATGAGTGCTAGCTGGAAATATTATAATAACGTACTCTTGAATTACAATGAGAAATATCTGTAGATCACTATTAATAAGCTAGAAAGGTGGTCGCTACACGTCTCATGGAGAAACAGTTCGGAAAACATTTGTAGATATTTTCAAACTAAACAATTTTCTTTCAAAACATTTCTATCCCATCTCGAACGGCTTGGTCACGAAACGTATTTTTATATTTTCAATATAATTTTGGCCAATAAAACGTGGGTTGATCAAAAAATAAAAATTTTGATTCTTGAGTATTTTATTTCTATGGGTAAAACCATAATCGTTGGTCAGAAAAGGCTGGGTAATTAACTCGATCTTTCTTTTTGGTCCCATTTAAATGTGTGCCAAAGGGCAATCCAATCAGACAAGTCTTTCAAAATGTATGCGATATACAGACGATAACGACCTATTACTACCCTGCTACCTTTCCTTCTTTCATCCCATGCACTCTGCCCTATTATCCCTATTATCCCTTCACCATGTCGCCACTCACGCTTCTCTTGCACTCTGTGTTTGGACTCCGCACTAAAAGCATTCTCCCGCTCTTATCCACTGCGCACGAAACGCAACCTTTACTAATATAACGCTCCTTTTTCTTCTACTCAATACACTTTCGAATTCAGGAAATTCCTTAAAACTACACCTTTCAAACCACTTTTCACTTCCTTCCTATCGTCTGATTTGCCTCTCTATTGTGCAACCACCCGCTCCTCAACAAACTCCTAATTCTTACAACATCGACTCTAACCTCAAAAACTTGGACCTTACTCACTTTTATATTTCTTGCTCCACATGCACCCTTTCTTCTACTCCTTTAACTCTCACGCCCTTTACTTTTTTACTCACCACACTTTCACCTTCCTTACTTCTGTTTCCCTTCTCAAAAGTCGAAAAATAGTCGCAGCACAAAAACACCGTGTTTTTACTCTCGGTCCTGCAAATTGAAGCTTTCTAATGCAATAATAATGAATTACTGAAAATAATCTTGAAGTCTTCGCAGTTTCCTTTTGGCACCATGAAGCTGGTTTGCAGGGATGCTTTTGTTTATATTCCTGTTTCTTGAGAGTGGTTCGGTTTATTAATCACATTAAAAATACATATTATCTCTAAAAGTAAACGATTTCCGATTGAAAGTATGTGGGATATTGTGAGATCAACTAAGTCTTCGAAATAGTTTCTTCAAATCCCTTTTCAGTTTAAAAGTTTTTCCGTTTGTTCATACTTAAACTACTTGGAAAAAAAGGTTGAGTCAAATCGTTTTGACTCATCATATCAGTTGTAGTAAGAATGTTTAAATGATTAAAGCCTAGTAAAAAACAGTCTTTCAATTTCAAGCATGAGTGGCGACTTTAACCTGCTTTGTTTTCATTTGATACAAAACTCAACATGACTTTGGTATTATAAAAGTTTTATGACTTTCCACTAATGAAATCTCTCAAAACTGTCAATTTAAAAACGTTGAATCTTAATCCTTGATCAGCTCTGAGCTAGAAATTTTGAACATCAAATTATGTTAAACTAGAATCGATCAATATTGAACAGCTATGAATCAAAAGCATGTATTGAGACATTGAGAACCGTTTGGCGTCATTTTGAAAATTTTCGAAATTTTATTGGTTCCGAATAAATATATTTTTTAGTCTAAAAAATACTTCCTACTCTGAATGTCTTTTCTCTTTGCTGTCTCTCCTCCCTTTTTTCATGTGACCGCCAAACTCACTCCGCCTTCTTTCTTCTTCGTCTGATTTACCTGTTTCTTACGTATACTATACGCCACGTCACGAGGTGGGAAAAAACGTACTTTATCGTTTCAAAATCGTAGAACTATGGATAGAAAATACGTAGAGGGATAAATTTTTTCTTTCATTAAAAATGTCTATCCGCAGATTATAGGAAAAGTATATAGAACGTATAATAAGATACTTTTAACTTATAAAATCTGGGTTTAAGTAGAAGTTTTTAACGAAAGTTCAGATTATGGTTCATCGCGAGCACTCAGATGTAACAATTTATATTCTATAAGGCCTATATATTGACCAGCAGCTTCATGGTTCTCAGAAAAAGGTAAATGTCACAGTCTATTCCTTCAAAGCATGAAATCCCACCGATTAAAATTTTATCATTCATGCTGCTATAAGATTTATCGGGGTTGCTGGTTTCAAATCCAAGATCAAACCTTAACAATTTTAAATAGCGGCTATAAACTGAAAACAAACACCGATTTAGTTATAAATATCCATCCCGGTTTTTTTTGGCTTACTCGTTATGAATCTTGAGAAACTTAGTTTCCGTTCGACCATAATACTAATGTAAACACGCACCATGTAATACTCTGTTTGAATAAACATATTTTACATTACTCATGTCTTACAAATCAGAAGTAGGATACGCTCATGTACCCAAATAATCGCAGTGGTCTTCTTGCCAACATCCCGGACAATTTCTGTTCAGAAATGACCCAAAAACCATTAACTGCTGAGTAACGCTTCGCGCGGCATGGTCTTTATGCGACTCGCGATCATGAATTCGTTTGTTAACTCCTTTGTGAATTCTTGCGCGGTAAAAAGTGCATTTGACGACTTATTTGAGTATGGAATGGCAGTTTAAACGCCATTGTTGAATTCCTAAGCATCTTCCGAAAGTTAACGAGTGGTGGCAGTCCCGTCACCAGTGCTTGCGAACGAACTCATGTCCTACGAGTAAACCTAACCATCTGTCCAGTGGGTAAACTAGTGCCAGAGTTACGAGCTTGCTTCTACTCAAAGGATAAGCTTCACTTTCCGTTCCGAAAGTGATACAGGGCCAATGTTCTCAACTCGCTTCCGCTCTACTGATGAGCCCAACCTTCCGTTCCGAAAGTGAAACAGTGCTAGTGTTCTCAACTCGCCTTTGCTCCGAGAGTGAGCATAACCTTCCGTTCAGAAAGTGAAGTAGTGCCTATGTTTCCAAACTTGCTCCTGCTTTGAGTGAGGACATAACCTTATATTCCGAACAGTAAAAAAACCTTCTTCACTTCTGTTCTCCCGCGACTCAATCGATGTGAATTATGGAAAAACTTCTGCTTCACTATTAGAAAATGGTGCCGAAAATCCATCCTCCCGTGTTTACTCCTTGTACGCTATTGAAGAATTAATATTTTGAGAATTAATATTTTTCGACTTTTGGAAACAAGGCAGATCTATTAAAACGCCTTAAAGGTTGGATGGAAGAAGCTTTAAATATCTAAGGTTTTGACACTCATGATGATTCTAGTACAGATTCATCAGAAAGTGAACGAAGAAGTGTGAAACTACTTCGAAGAGAGCGCGATCTACTTGAGGGAGAATCGGAAAAAGCTCGTAGTTACACCTCAGCGTCACGTAAACATCTCTTCGCTCGAAGAACTTTTAAGTGAAGACGACGGAGCAACTTCAGAGTCATTCAGTGACTATTTCCACAAGAAGTTGATCTTGGCAAATGCAGCATCCGTTCTAGATGAAGATTTGATTCACTATTCATTTGATGGGACTCCAGAATCATTGCTCAGAAACCAAGCTACGATCCAGCAGTTTCAAGAGAAGAGGAACCTTCTGCAAGCTTTCGGAAAAATGACTTTGAAAGACGAGCGTGAAAACATCCAATAAAATAAAACTAGCGATTCTTTCGTGAGCCCAAACCCAGAAAACAAATCAAAGCCTGTCAAATGAGACAGTAAGATTCATCTCTGTTGCTACAATTGTAGCAAATATGACCACATATCAGCTGACTGCAAGCTACGGAAAGACAGCTAGCTGCCTGCTTCAAGTGCTACCAAATGGGACATAATTACAAGGGATATCCTAAAAATAAGAGAAAACAACCGCAAATCAACAACATAGATCTTGAGGACGGAGAGTACACATATGGTCGCTTCAAGACCGTCAAGTATGATTTCAACAATTTCGGCCACCTTGAGCTCGACACACTTCCTGTTACGGGGAGCCCAATGAGTTTCATCAGAAGAAGAATTCATCCCAAAGAAAATTTTTCAGCCATCGCCTACGCAGGATCAAAAGTACAAGGGAATCAACAATGGTGAATTGAAAATTTTAGAAGAAGTTTCTGTTAGTATCTGTATTGATAATGTAACTAAAAACTTAAATATTTTTGTTGTTCCGAATTCGACGATGAGAACATCAGCTGTTCTAGATAGGCAAATTTTGAAAGAATTTCCTAGAGGTTTGACAGCACAAAAAGATGTTTTTGTACAAAGAATTACAGAAATCTTTCTAATTGACTATTCCTCTGACAAAGACGTAACTGACTTGACACTTGATGTTCATACAAATCTAGACCTCGATACGCGCATGAAACTAAATGATTTATTTATGGCCAAGTATGTATTGCCAGAACGTCCATAATCGCCGAAAATCAAAACAGATTTAACGATCAGACTAACTTATCATGAACCATTGATTTTTTTACCAGGAGATTATCATTTTCTGGGAAAAGCAATTTACCGAAGATTATCGACTCATTGTTAGACCAAACATTTATCCGACCTAGCGAAAAGCCTTATGCTTCACCGATCTTTTAACCAAATTTAGCACTCACTTTTTGTTTTAGCGTTACACATAGATTATTTCATCATAGTTCAATTTTGTTCCAAAATTAAATTCAACATTACGAGAGCAAAAATTGCAACAATAGTTGATAAATAACTCCACGAGAGATATGAAGATCTACATACACATTTTATGATACCATAAAAAATTTTGGTGAGAAGCAGTATCCAAAATTCTAATTGAAATTGACGATAATAGTTTTAAAAAAATGATGAAAGTAATAATCAATACCTCTGATCATAATTCACGAAATCAGAAGAAAAAAAAGGCCAGTTGATTGATATTAATTAATCATAAAATACTAGCAAGAGATAATAAATGTATAGCCAGTCGTATCAAAATTAAAATCAATAAAGTCATACATAAATAAACACATACTGACATACATACAGAAATCTGACGATCGTTTAGCGAGCAATATTTTGGTACAAAACGTTTATATCTCATGATAAATGAAATTCTCAACATGAATAATCGAATAAACAAATATAAAATAGAAATGCCAGTATTAAACTTGGTGAGATATTTCACCTAAAATGACCTATCAAGTCATCATGTGATGGCGAAACAAACAGAAGTGAAATAATGAGAGTCCTGATTCAATTTCGAAATGTCTGAACTGAAAGAAAATAAATACCAGAACGAGAGCAGCGGATAGAATTCTAGAAGCCGAAACCTTTGCCCCTGAAGATTGGCG
>WSXT02186328.1:0-20450 GCA_011762715.2 Neuroterus valhalla | reverse complement strand
GTGGGTATGTACCCACTGGGATGTTTTCCGAGTGGGTACCACTACCCATACTACCCACGTCAACCGCCGGCCCTGTCAACTTCGGCTGTATTTTGTTGCAAATATCTTAAGTATCACACTGATCATTACTTTATCCGCTGTTATAAATATTGCTATCAACTATTTTTCTAATACGAGTAAGTGGCTGATCCTAATATTACAATAGTTTTTGCAATTTCTGTGGTAACAGACTTGTTAGTTTTCTAACCTCAAACAATATTTTATTCTTGTGGATATGTAATTATTTCTTCTCTAAATTACATTTTTAAATAATGCAACATATCTGATTGGGACAATTAGGTAAATACTAATCATCATCTATTCTTTCACGGTTCTACAAATATTTGCATATATGCAAATATTTGTAATGTATATAACTATGTATGGGTAATTCTCCAAATACACGGAACTTCGGAAATAACCTAAATTTTTTAAAGAATATTTCAAAAACTTCATTTTGGGATTGTATTTAGATTAATTGCCAGAAAAAAGGACTTCTGAAATTTAATATACCATTAAAAGTTTTTAATTATTCATAAAAAATGATAAATAAATCTATATAACAAAG
This sequence comes from Neuroterus valhalla, assembly GCA_011762715.2. Classification (NCBI taxonomy): domain Eukaryota; kingdom Metazoa; phylum Arthropoda; class Insecta; order Hymenoptera; family Cynipidae; genus Neuroterus; species Neuroterus valhalla. The sequence goes on along the minus strand of WSXT02186328.1, from coordinate 19,843 downwards.
GTTCTTAGAAATTAAAAGATTCTCAAGATTCCTTTTACGACACATTCTTCCCGGTCTTTCTGTTACGTCTACCTGTTTATCTATATTCAATTTATTTGAAAATGTTTAATTTATATTTGATTTAATTTAAAAATTCTGCTATTGAATCTGATTTTTATTTTTTACCCATGGCCGTTTCGCTGTTTATTTCCTTACTGAAAACATAATGACACATAGTAAAAACGTTTGGATTTCTAAATAAATACCATTTCCATGAAAAATATAAGGATATACATTTTTTATTTCGATTGAATTGATAAACACCATTTCCATGCAACAAAGTTTTTACGAAACACTGTTTTCACAAAACACAATTTGCACGATAACATCTAAGTTTACACTTTCAATAAGATTTATAAGTGAGATTTTCACAAAACATGTCTAATAATAAATGTTTATCTTTTCACTGAACTTGAGTTGCTAAACAACAACCGTTAATGCAGAGTGAGACCAAAGATTTTAATATCTTCGGTTAGACTAAGCTAGATTATATGAACATAACTTTTGTAAATCTGCCAAACGAAATTCAGGATTGTAAGAAATCAAACATTTTTCAAATAAGAAGAATATTTTTCCGGTTTTTATTATGAAAATCGTGAAAATTGTTCCCAAAGTTTTAAATTAGAATGGATTGAAAAATCCTTTTGCAATTCATTTTCCTCCGTTCTGATTTATATTTTTATCCTTTATTCATTAAATTTTGTTGAGAAATATAGAAATAATTGTCATTTACGTCGATGAATACTAAAAAAAATACGCAAGGTTTTCGTAGACTTTTTCTTCCTTTGCGAAGGAATTTCTCTTCATTTTTTCTTCAATTATACGCAAAAATTGGTCCCACAAAAGTATTCCTAATTCATTCAAACTTTGAAAGCCTCAAAAATAAATTTTTCGATTTCTTCATTATTTATCTTCTACGTGGCTTCGAAATATGCTTCAGGCATTTGTGGACATCCCTCAAAGACATTTTTTGGGCACATTATATATTTTCAGTCTGAATTACGAAAATTTAATTTAATTTTTACAATGGGACATGTTGTAAGGTACTAAAATGAAAATCCTCACAGAAAATGCCCTGTCTGTGGAGAATTACCCAAATACATTATTTTGCGTAAAGCTATCTCAGAGAACTGTCAGTCAAATACATCCGTGGAAGGAGATTATTTGGAAAACCGGATTTTTCAACTTTTTCTTGTACAATTAAAAATTATGATTACATGAGAATTGCAAATATTATGATCTAACACTATGTTCTTGTATTGTGCAAATAATTTGTAACACTATTTCCCACGAAAGAATTAAGAAATAAATACGCTTAAGTGATCAAGGCAACAAAATATAACCGAAGTTGGAGGTATTCTCATTTTCACGTCGGATCGCATTTCTAACCATTTTTTTTTCGCAAACCTGATGAATTTGCAGTCCGAGAAAGTCTGCTAAAGCGTTGACATATTTCGTCATGATCTAACATTTGCACGTTTTTAAAAATTGATTTTGGTAACATTATCGATATTATTCAGTTATTTCTTGTATGCAACGGTAATGAACTTGGATAACTGCTGACGTGACACGTCATCTCGCCCAATCGAAACTCGTAAAAATCACGTGTTTTTCAAGAATCCTTAAGCGTCTCCTTCATTAATTATTATAATTGTTTTAAAAAGATCAAAAATGATGATTTGGCCGAAAAATTTTAATTCACAGTATTCAAACTTGCTGAATATAATCTCTTTGAAGAAAAACAGATTTTCAGGAAAATAAGACTTCGACATCCTTGGAAGAATCTAAGGCAAAGTCAAGAAGTTATGAATATTTGAAAAATAAAAAATTAAATATCTACTGTCTCAGAATGATAACAAATAGAGCTTAATAATTATTATAGATACAGTAATATTAATATGGATCGAAATCCAAGAAAATTATTTTTATCGAGTACCTATTTCGAGCCAAGAATCAAATGAAGCGACCTGTGAAGTTTTTCCTATTTTGATAATTGTCCATAGCTTTCCATAGTCTAATCAAAGGAAGACTTATTAAGATTTGCTATAAAAAGTTGCCTTACAGAATTTTTTGTTCAAATTATAAGAACCAATTTCATGTGAATGCTTCATGGAACCGTTAATTCCATCGTAGATTCTGTCTAAGACTGAACTTAGATAAAAGAACAACAAAAAAAAGATTTAAAAAAGTCGTTCTCCCAAAACTTTCAAAATCAGTAGGTATAATATGCATTACGTGAATAAAATTCAAATAAATCTATGAGAAGAATATTAATCTGTTGATTTCAAAGAATTATGTTTGGACTACACACTTGATTTTTGGAATATTTGTTTATACTCTCCTCCTATTACGGGTGTGAGAGTCTTTACATAACACCTCTTCTTTACATTACCTCTACACAGTGCGAGGCGGGAATCGAACCCGTAACCAGACAAAGTGGGTTCAAAGGTGATGCCTTAGCATCCACAACCAACTGGCTGCCCAAACATACACTTTATCTGAAGTTCCAAAAACTTTTTATTTCCAGGCATAAATTGAATGAAACGTAATAATCTGCTGAAAAAGGAAGCGTACTAAAAATGACGGCCGGCAATGTATCTTCAATTGAATGATTTTAAAATTTGTTCGATTCTCAGCTTCGAATGTTTCTAAATTTGTGGCCTTCCAAACCAAATTTGTATTTGTTTGTTGTTTTGTTGTTTCGCAACAGTTTGAATGCTGACTAGATGTTTATTACGACAGACGCTTTTTGACATAGTAGATATTAAACGAACCGTTTCCACTATGAAAAATGGTGACACCGGCAACGGCTTTTTTATGCAGTATTTTTTCACGAAATCTTATCATCAGAATAAAAAGGACATTTACATCATACACATGATCATCATTGTCACATGATTAGATGTATTTTAAGCAAAAGAGATGAATTTTTGACCATAAAGAATAATTTTCTACAAACAAGGCAGATTTTCTACGAAGTACATTTTCAAAGAAATAGTTTAATTTCCAAATAAAAAAATGAACGTTCATCTGAATACTTGAATTTTCACCAAAAAATATGAATTGATATTTAACCAGAGGTGAATTTCGAATCAAAATAATGTAACTTTGATTAAAAAATTTTATTTTCAACAAACAAGTTCAAATTTAAAAAAAGAAGGTGCTTTCTTAACTATAAAACGATGAATTTGCAATGAACAATGTAAACAAGTTTTCTATCATAATTCAGAAATATTTCTTCTTCGGAATACTTCTTCTACTCTAAAGATTGCTCGAAGTACTTTCTTTGTGAAAAGCAAATAACACGTGATTAATACATTTAAATCTTTTGAGAATAAGATTAAAGGAACGTTACATTTTACACTTTCCGGTTCAATGGACCAAAAAGTGATCCAAGCTTGGACCAGGAAGAGTACACAAATTCTGTCCCAATTGGACCAGATTTTTTTGACCGCTGCTTGGACCGGGATCTCAGTCCAATGAACCGGAATATCGGTCCAAGGGATTTAGAGTGTATCTTTTTGATTTATAAAAAGGAAGCAATCATTTCTCGTATTTTTTCGGTAGAATTTTTAATAGTCTAGGTTGAGTCAAGTAAATTCTCGGTTTTTTAAATTGAATCTCTGGTCATTTCCCGGTTTTTTTCCGGTCAATGAAATTCCCGGTCATTTCCTAGTCTTCCGGTCAAGTCACCACCCTGATAATGGATGAATGTAGAGGAGAATCTGTGTATTGTTAATAAATAGAAATAAAGCTTCTATTATCGAAAATCGGGCATGACACTTGGACGCGGAATTTCATGAACTTCAGACCGGAAAAAACAATATATTTGTGCTAGATGGTTGAATTTGGCTTGGATATTAACCAGCCCTTGTATATTTAAGAGAAAACATTTTCATCCGCTTATCACTTAAGGTTTTTTAGCAGTGGTTGAAAGCTCTATGAAACCCTTTCTGGAAGGCGCTTGTCGACCTCTTTGTCTTGATTTTTTAAATCTGCGTTTGGTACCTTTTGCATAACTAATTCAACTATGAAAAATAGAAATTGGTACTATGTAGTACTGATTCTTTTTCTATATTACTTTACTTCACTTCAATAAAATTTATGGGCCTACTTATTTACATGATAAACAGGACACGTTGCCACTCGCGAAGAGCCTCAAGTGCAATGAACTTTTAAAGGATTTTATACATTCTTCAGATTCATACCCCAGTTGACGTTTCGCAATGTCAGACTCACGTATTTATTAATGAGTGAATGAAGCTAGAGGTTTATAATGTATATCATTCATTAGGCAGAACAAATGTTTTGAAAATGTTTTCAAACGTGTCACAAAAAATATAATGGATATATTTGTTTTTAGCCGAATTTTAATATATTTGCATGGTGCTTGATAATATCATCTTATTGCCATTCATTTATTTTATTTCTATATTAAGAATGGTAAAATGAAATTGATACGCAAATCTAATTGTTTTTGTTCTATTAAACTCTCAACGAATCCATTCATTTGCGTTTGATCAAGTTCGAAGTGCCTCAAAGTTTGTGCATGAAAGGCTCATTGTGCAGGCCGATAGTTTGAATACACCTAAGAAAAAAAACATTTTTCCGCAATACCATCTGACGCTCGATTGATCGGACCTGTTTTCATTTTCTAATAAGGCAACGAACCAAAAGAGAGTTTTCGTTAATGTAGTGCTTAGGGGAGAAGCGGCTAATGAGTGAGGTTAGGTTCAGTATATGCATTTATGAATACAATTTCGTCTAGAGAAAGAATTAGGATAATAAATTTGATTATTCAATTTTAGGACATCAATTAGGACATTGTTATTATTGATCTCTCGATTTTTTTGAAGAATTTCATGTATGTTAAGAACGTAAAGTTTGTTAACATTCGCAGAAAAAAGTCTTATTTCGATACGATACACAATCGGGTAATGTGGCGTGGAAGGCCATTTGGATGGTAAAATGTAGAAATGCTGTGTATTTTTTCTTCATAGCTCGTTTCATAGTTTTGGACGCTAATTACTTCTGAAAAATAACCTCTAATTGGAAATAAGCAATTGCAAATAAACTTAAATATCTTATTTTACTGAAATCGTGCGTTTTATTGTTAGAAAATTCTCTCTTATTGTCAAACAGATCAATTTAATAGTGCGCGCCACATTACCCGACAGGTAGGATAAGTTGACGCACGTGGACTTTTTCAGGAGACCTGATGAATAAGTATTATTATTGTTATAGATTCAATTTACCTTATAAATAAAACAAAGCCAAGATATCAATATATGTTTTACATATTCTGAAATAGCATTATTGATTATATTTCTCTTTCTATAATTTGTTATATGTTATGCGCGCCACAAGAACCGCTTCTCTCCTATTCAGAGCGTAAACAATGTGGCGCTGTGCTCAAAATATTGAAGTAGCTGTATAAGTCTCCAGTCCTGAACCCTATCTAGCTACAGTGGGATGAATTAACTTGACAGAAGAGTGCAAGATTTTAAACAAAGAAGCTTTTTTCTAATGTTTGTAAATCTGTATTGTACCACGCGTCTTCTTAACAATCCCAGAGACAAGGGGTGTTCGATTTCGATTCGATTCTTGAAAAAATCGATTTTTGTCGACCAAAAAATCGATTTTTGGAACGATTCTTTACTATTCCATTTTTAAGTGAATCGATTCTGTACCCCATGAATCGAATAACCGATTTTTTTAATTCTTTATCACATAGTGACATGCATCTTTGTTGTTATAAATCAATGCATTTCTTTTTATTGACAATGATCTCCCTAACCAATATAGCTTTTTTTTTTTTTTATTTTGAAACCAGCGAGAGGCCATTGCATTGAATGTCTTCCCTTCTCCTCGCAGCATTTTCATACTATCTCCTCATGATCTGCGTTTTTCAAGTTATGAACCTTTCATATTATTTAATTTCCCAAATTGTCAAACACAACCCTCTCCTTACCTATTCCAATCAAATAAACATGTCTTGGAATCCATACATTTTATCCTAAAATTAGACTATACTACCAAGAATTGCATTATTACTAATGATCCCACTTTTAAAATTAAATTTCCTAATGACTGATATTATTAGGAAATAAAGTTAAAAAAATAATTTCATAAAAAAACAACCGATAAAATAATCGATCCCATCAATCATAATTTCGCAATTCTTATAAAATAAAATTAGATAATTTTTCTTGAGACCTGTTTTTTGTGCTCATAATTTACCTAAGTTCACATTATATTTTTAAAACAAAATAGATTTTTTCATTGTTTGCATTCTATAAAACATTTAACAATTTTTTACGACTTTTTAGATCGGTTCTTGGAAAATTGATTCTTGAAAAATCGACTCCTTTGTTACCGATTCTCAAGTGAAATCGATTCTTACCATCCGATTCAGAATCGATTAAAAAATCTATTCTTTCGAATGAATCGAGCATCCCTACCAGAACCCTCTTGAGCTTGTTCGTTTTATGTCTCGCACTCATCGGTAAAGTTCATCCCACAGTATAGCTCGATTTGGTTCCATTCTCGAGACGGAGGCGGCTACTCTAATACTTTGAGCACATCGCCACTTTGTTTAGATTGTAAATAATCAGTACAATAACAAGAAGAATTTTTTGGGCCGTTGCCTTGTTGAAACATGAAATTGGATCCGATCAATCGAGTGCCAGATGGTATCACAGAAAAATTGTATTTTTCTGCAGTGTATTCAAACTTTTGGCCTGTACTGTACATTAGCCATTCGTCAAGTAGATGAAGCCGAAATTAATTTTTCTGATAGATTCAAAAACTTCTTCAACGGCAGCTGATAGATTTGAATTATTATTTTCCTGTGACCCACAGGGTTCGAGTTTTTTCAATATCCCACTTTGTGCTCTTTGATGCAGGAAAATCTGAGTAACTAATGACTATTAATTATTCTCAACATTTCTTGCAATTTCTTGAAAATATTTTGAATTTCCAAAAAAATGGAATAAATTTTTCAAAGAGATTATCGTAGCCTTATAATATAACATCGTGGAAATGATGCAGATATGCCTGAAAATAGTCACTATGGAAAAAGTCACTTACTAGGTTCTTCTTTGGGACAGCAGTGATGTATATTTCTAACATAAAAGAATTAAAATACAAGAGAGAGAGTTGCCCAATTCTAAATTTAAACTTGTTTGTTGTAACTACTTTGTTTAAAGCCATTAATCTTCTTTTAGCTAAAATTCAAGCATTTAGTTGTACATTGATTTTTGAATTTGAAAATTAAACTATTTCTTTGAGAATGTACTTCGTGGTGGAAAATTTGCTTTTTTGTAGAAAATGATCCTTTATGGTCAAAAATTCATCTTTTTGCTTAAAATACATCTATTCATTTGGAGATTCAACATTATACCTTAAAATTTAAAAGTATGGTTGAAACTCCATTTCTTCAACTGAAAATTTAACTGTTTCTTTTTTAGCGGGCAATTGATCCCATGAAAATTTATCTTTTTGAATTGAAAACTCAATTGTTCCGTTGAAACTTCACATTTTTTGTTAAAAACTCGATTTTTTTTTGGTAGAAAATTATCTTTTTCTTCGGAAGTTAATATTCTTCTTCAAAAATTCTTCTTTACGGTTAATAATTCGAGTCATGCAGTTATAAATTTTTCGTTTTAATCGAACATTTATCTAGTTTAAAACTCTTATTTGGTTTTAAATTAATTTTTCATGACAAAATTTATGTTTGAAAATTTTTATTTTTCTAGTCCAAATTTCAACCATTTTGTTGAAAAATTTTATCATTTCAGTTAAAAAATTCTTCTTTCTGGTTAAAAATTCAACTACTCCAGTTAACATCAACAATTTATTTGATTCTTCATCATCTTGTGTATAAATTTAATAATTTTAGTTTTTTTTGTTTGTTAAAAGATAGTTTTTTTCAAAGTTAGTTTTTTTTTTGCTAAACGTAATTTTTTTAAACTGACAATGTAACTTATTCCAATTCATTTTCCATAGTTTCAGTTATATATCTGATTTGTTTAGCTAAACATCCATTTTTTCAATTTAAAATTTGTGTAATCAAATTTTCGTTGACAATTTATGTTTTTCGGTAAAAGTTAATTTGTTGGTATTAAAACTCAACTCCTTCAGTTGAAGATTCTTTTTTTTATATAAAGCACTTATGCTTCGTTTAAAATTGTTTTTTTGTTTTTTTCTAAAAATGTTACTGTGCCATTTTTGATTGAAAATAATTATTTTTGACCTTGAAATTCGACATTTTTGGTGAAAATTTTATTTTTCCTTAGAAAATAATTTTTCTATCTAGAAATTTATCTTCTTGTTTGAATATTCACCTTCTTGGTTGGAAGTTGAAGTGCTCCAGTTAAATGTTTATCTTTTTAGTTGAAAAATCATCTATTTGTTTTGAAATTCAATTGTTCTGGTTGAAGATTCATAATGTTCTTTGAAAATTCTTCAAATTGGTTGTAGAATGAACCGTTTTGCTGGCGATCGTTTTTTTCGTTATCGTAAATTTATTTTTTTATTTGTAAGTTTAACGGTTCCAATTTTTGAAGAAAAATGTTATTTTTTTGTTGAAAATTAGAGTATTCTTTTCAAAATTAATTTATTTTGCAATGTTTGATCTTTTGTATTAAAGGATGTTTAGAATGAGCGTCATGAATAAAAACAAATGTTTGCGTTTTGCGACAAATATAAATACGTTACTTCAAGTTGACCGGGAAAATTTAATAACTTGACCGTAAAGAACCAGAAAATGACCGACCGGGAATATGAAATCGTCCGCCGAATCGCACCCTGATTGTGTTTTCAAGATTTTTAAGCTCATAATTGATCTATTATTATTTTTAATTCGATAACTTGAGGGATTTTCCAAAGTAATCCTGGGTTTTTTAAGATTCATCTTAATGTACCAACAATAATAATTCGCATGAAATTCATTTTTTGAACAAGTTTCACTATGGAAGAATTTTTCGGTTTGTTTCATTTTTCACTAGTCACTATAGAAATTGAAATTTGTTTTCATTTTGTTTTTGAAAAGAAAGATTTCCACAATAAATCTATAACTCTTTAATATCTCGTTTTTTAAAATATGTCTGTGTCCATAATGTATAATTGTATAATACAGTTATGTTAAGTTTCTTTTTTGGCCCACTGATTTCACAATCTAATTTATATTCCTGAACTAATAAAAGTCTTTAGAAAACCCCAGTATCATTCTTCAATAACAACAATAAATTCGTTCAATACTAGAAAAATAATCATATTTATTTATTTTCCCTTAGAGTTGCTCAACCGAAAATGAAACAGTCAGGAAGAGAAGAAGTGCTTTGTTTCTTTAGAAACCAAATGAATGAAATCACTCGAAATTTAGCATTGAATTAACCTCTAGTTAATTTTGTTATAGCGATCTAGAAATTCGAAAGGAAAATAACTTATTAGGAAAAAATTATAGACTCTGAGCCAAAAAAGTTATTTCAAGCTTACAGAAAACTTAAAATTATTTATAGAAAATAAGGCCTTTCTCCAAAGGAAAATGTCCAAGCCTTTAAAAACATAGAACTATGAAAACGCAAATCTTTGGACGCTGAAAAAAGCATTTACTCATGGAACTTAATTTGTTACAGGTTGCGTATACGGTACGTGATGCCGGCAGCGCACCTAACGCTGCGCGAGGAGGACGTGGTGCGACTTACATTAGAGTTTTTGCACAGTCGAGATCTTCACATATCCCAATTATCCTTAGAACGCGAGACCGGCGTAATAAATGGTCAGTTCAGCGATGATGTGCTCTTCCTCCGCCAACTTATTCTTGATGGCCAGTGGGATGATGTCCTGGAGTTTATTCAACCACTGGAAGCCCTGCCGGATTTCGATATGCGAAAGTTCACCTACTCGATAATGAGACACAAATATGTCGAACTACTCTGCATCAAATCCGAAGCCAATGTAATTGTCGCCGAGACGAATGGTAGCGTTGATAATGCGGTGGAAGAAGTTGTCAAGGTTCTGAATGATATTGAAAAAGTTGCACCCTCGAAAGACGAGTACAGCAGTCTCTGCCTCCTCTTGACTCTACCTCGACTCACTGATCACCTTCAGTATAAGGACTGGAATCCTAGTAATGCTAGAGTACAGTGCTTCCGGGAGGTTCATCCTCTGGTGGAGAAATTCCTACCTGGTGATAGGAAAAGCTCGGATCCATCTCATCCTATCACATCAGCGAAGAACGATAGGTTAATTCAGTTGATCATCAAGGGCATTCTTTATGAATCGTGCGTCAACTACTGTCAGGCGAAAGCAACTGGTTCTAAGGAGAGTGAGCAGGTCAGTTCTTTAATCATTACCATTACTTTAAATTGTAAGAAACTAACGTTTCTAATCAAATTATTCCTTTAACAGGTTGAAATGAGTTTCTCCAGACTACTGGATGGCTCCGTCGGCTTCAGTGATTCGGATCTAAGTTTGCTCTCTTGGCTGCAGAGTATTCCACCCGATACCTTTGCGGTTCCCTTTGCTCAAAGAACTTTGAACGTTGATGTTGAACGACTCGAGAGACCTTCGCTAGAGACTTCGTGGACTGAGCACATGCTAATTACACCTATTAAGCCAAAAACCTTCCCCCATAGTGCAATGCCCTTTACTAGACCCAGATCCGCAGCAGATATGATGTCTAGAAGTTTAGTTCCAGCTTTGGAAGCTGGTCTGGGTCCGAGGAGTCCGGGTCCGAAGAACACGATGATTCCTTCGGCGGCGTTGATGGCACTTTCCACTGGTGACATCAATCCTATGTCTAGGTCCTCTTTCGCGAGCTTCCATCTTACTGGGTTTAAGAATAACAAACTAATGAACACCAGCGTCGATAGATTGTTCGAAAACGAAGGAGATGTCTTCCTCAGCTCTAGTTACGCTGAGTTTCAACAACTACCTTCCATTCAAGAGGCTATTAATGCAGCGCAACCTAAGATTCCACCTAGGACGAGGGGTCAGTCTAAAAGTCCGGATGGTCAGTAACAATAGAAACTTGACTCACGTTTCACTGCATAAGAGATAATGAGAAAAAGAGGTTAATCTTCTTCGAAGAAAGGTAATTTTTCTTATTGATTTTCCAGGAGGCAGAGGAAACCCTTCTGCGGCGTCCACACCTGAACGAAGATTGCCAGGTCGAGAGTCTCCTGCATTATCAACAGCCAGAAGTTCCAGGAGGGATTCTTTAGCTGATAAGCCGACGGGTATTGTGGCTAAAGTCACAGAGCCTATTACTCACCCGATTACTACGGGAGATAACCTAGAACATAGTTACAACGGCGACCTTTTCAAAGAGTACCAAAAACAAAAACAGAGGCTTCAGGAGACGATACAGCAGAAAGAGAGAGAAAGGGATGAGCTTGTTAGACAACTTTCAGCACCTGTTATCCCACAAGTCATTGACAACAGGTTGCAGAATGATGGGTAAGTTTTTAATTGAAATTGCTCATGTATATGGAATATGAATTGCAAGTAGGATGCCCAGGTGTCCTGATTTTAGGGTCTACTTTTAGTATCACTCAGGACTACTTTCAGCTTACTTTTGGCAGTTCTCTCGCAAGTGCCATGATTTTTCCGTCGACTCATCTGGACACAGCCGTCCTATAAAAGTAAAACGAATCAGCATAATTTAGTTCAACTATGTTTATACATTTTCACTTTGTAAACAAAATATCAGTTTTCACCAGAAGATTAGTTTCATGGAAAGACATTACCAGTACCTATCCAGTTTTCTGAAGAGTTCCTAGAATATGACAGAGATGGCGCTACTTTTGATGGCGGGATAAGTCGGCAAATTCAAACAGACAAATTGTCCTGAAAGGAAACATTCATTATTTCTACTCACAGTTCGTCGATATTTAAAACAAGATCTTTAGGTTCAATTTATAATGTTATGTTCTTTAGTGAAAATTTTGCTATTATTAGCTTGAGCCTAAATCACATACAGAGAAGATAAGGCTTGGACTCACGCTACTGTTGATAATATTTGACACATTTTTAGCGATGTCAATATTTTGAAAGAAGGCCATCTATAAACCAAATATAACAAAGGACTAATATATACCAAAGTTGATAAAAATCATTTTTAATATAAAAAATAAAAATAACGATGTGAAATTTTTCAACAATAAAAAATTTCCGTAATTTACCTTCAAAGTGGTGAATTTCCATTGATAGTTGTGGTGAAATTACTATGACTCTTGATGTAAATTGCTATTAGGTCCATGTTAATTCCCTACAAAGATCACTGGTAGTTTTATGCCTCCTGAAGAAACTAAAACCGAGAAATTATTCCAAGTTAAAGAAACCTTGAAATTATCAAAATTTTCAAAGTCATTCATTCATTCATTTTCAATTTCCATTCATTTTTCAAAATGTTTGTGAACTGTAAACTTGTATCATGTAAAAATAATGAGAGTTGAAGATTTCAATTCTTAGAAAAAATATCCCAGACCTTGACTAATCCTCTCGTTGGCGAATAATTAAGATATGGGTGTCCGAACATTCTCGTCATCTTCGAAAATATTTAAAATCAGAGTTTAATTAGTTTCATTCTATTATATTCTGCCTTTTCATTAGTATCTTTGTATTCCCATAAAAATCTCTAATTCCCCTAGAATCGAATTTTCAGCATTACATTTGAACTTTTTTGTTGATATTATATTTTAATAACTCGAAAAATACCTGGAATTCAGAAATAAGAATTAAGAACCTTCATACAAAATTTTATGTAATGACAAAAGAATATCAAAATAACAATTCTATATAAATCAAGTTTGATAATCACTCAATAACATCTATTAGAAATTTGAAGTACGTGCATAAAATGAAAAATTTGGATCATAATCTTATGCAATTTCTTTACTCAATTGTCTGCAAATTGAATTTCAAAATTTATGTAAAGGACTAATGTTTGATCGGATTTTCTTCGTTGAAAAAAAGTTCTATGTACTTGAATCCTAAAGTAGGGTCAATCGTATGATAACTGGTAAAATAATTTACTTTTTCAGATCAATAAATGAAAAAATCCCAATTACTATTGGTTTAAAACTGCAGTAAGAATAGTTCACTTAGTCTAGACATAAACACTAAACACACGGCACCGATGAAAATAGCCTTTACGGAGGGGACCAGTGAAAGAAATGAGAAATTATTTTAACCCCTGGCGTTAACCTTGCTCGGTTAAGTTTCGTTCTGAGATCAATTGTGAGCTTTTCTGTTCTTAGACATTTCTTGAATGAAATGCCAGCAGTCCAACAACCTTGTAGATTATTTTTATTTCGACATAAACCGATTTCTGTGCTTGGTTTCCCCTGTAACCTGGGATGGAAAAATTTTTTAAGAATTTTCTTCAATCCTACTGACTTTTGAAAAAATTGGAGGGAGCTTGAAATATGTGAAATCTATGGATTCTTTGAATTTTTTCAGATAGAAATTTGGATATAGAAGCTTTTTAAGTCCTTCAGATCCTTTTTTTTAACGTTTGGATTTTATTTAACTCCTCGAAGCTGGTAATAGATTAATATTGAAAACGGGAGTTTTATTCTGTTTATAGTCCTATAAGTTTCTTAGAATGCATTTCAAGGAGATTTGGTAGAAGATTATCAGGGAACAAAATGACACGATCGTATGCATTCTCAAAGGTTGCACTAAACGAGCTAAAATTGTCGCGCCGCGAAATGTCAAGTGCAGTGTCTGATGATGCTTTTGCAATTGTACAATAATATGAAATATGATACCAGAAAGTGAATAAGAGATACAAGCTTCCAATAAATAATAAATTTAATATTTCGTTTATGAAAGAAGCAGTATTATAGTTTTTGAAATATGTCATGGTGTAAAAAAAAACAGGAAATAAGAAAAGGTTTGAGAAGGGTGTACTTTTGAATAATTATATTCCTTCTGTACATTGTAATTAATTCCCATAATAAATTTTAATAAATACTAACAGTAAGTTGAATAGTAATTCTGGTTCTGTTATTTCTATCACTTGTAATTTAATAATTCACACAAACTTGAAATAACTAGAACAAACTTGATTTCGTAAAATTTTGAAGTTTAACCATTTTTATCTGATAAGTTCTGCTTTAAGCAAAAACTGTAGGCAAATTCGCATAATTTTCATCACAGATTGAATTTCTTTTAATATTTCGGTAGATATATCATTTCAATTTTATGTAAGAGTAGTTGTTTAATAGCCTGACTGAAAAAGAAATACAAGTAGAAGAACAATTTTCAGCCCTTATTTAAAAATCGCTTTAGAATAGTTATGTTAACAGGAAATGAATTCCAAAGAATATTCCTGATAGCTTTCGGTTAGAGGAGAGTTGTCCACAGATGTTTGGCGTGCACAGATTATCAAAAGGAGTATCTGAAAAATTATTCAATAAAATGCATTAACACTTAATATCTTTCATTCTGTTATATTGATGTCTCTTAACAAAATTATTTGAAATTCTATCTTGTATTTGAGTCCAATTTAAATGAAATGTGGTTTTGACACTCTGCAAAGATTTTTCCTAATATATACATTTAACTAATATTCGAGAAAAACAGTGCCTTTAAAAATGATTTCACTTTTATACTTACAACCTAGAAACACTATATCAGGGTGGCGACTTGGCCAGAAACCGGGAAAGGATTGGAAATTTTATTGACCGGGGGAAAACCGGGAAATGACCGAAAATTTGATTGAAAGACTGAGAATTTATTTGACTCAACCTAGACTAATCAAAATTCTATCGGAGAAATACGAGAAATGACCGTTTTATTTTTATGAATCAAAAATATATCTTATCATTTTATTTGAAGAATTTTACGTTTCTTTAATCTGATTCTCAAAATATTTGAATACATCTATACTTCATGAGAGGAAGAATTTGATATTTTGCATTATAAGAGAAACGTTTTGGAAATTCGTTGCTCTGTGAGATTTTTTTAGTTGAATCAAATTTGATAATCGAATTGATGATAGCCCAAACATACAAAAACAATTATTATCTGAATTTTTTCAAAAAACTATTTATCACGCTCTATTTGCTTTTCCTCATATATCTGACTTGGGAGAGGGAATTTAAGAAAATAATTATAGATTTTTTTTAGAGCAGGGAGTTTCAGTGAAGAAGTATAATTTCACTTGGAAAAGGGAATTTTTTTTTCATGAAACGGGAACTTTCGAACCTAATTATAATTCGGATTTAGGAGAGAGGAATTTTGAAAAATCGTTCCTCCATTTCAAAATTCGTCACAATTTTAAAGTCCCTTCGTCTTTATTTTAAATTAAGAAACTAGAGTAGACGTTGTATCCCGAAGAAGAAATATTTCTGAATTATGATAGAAAACTTGTTTACATTGTTCATTGCAAATTCATCGTTTTATAGTTAAAAAATCACCTTCCCGTTAAAAATTTGCTTTTTTGAAGAAAATTATTCTTTACAGTTAAAAATTTATCTTTTTGCTTGAATTACATCTATTTCCGTTGAAGATCCATCATTACACCTGAAAATTTAACAGTTTGGTTAAAAATCCATTCTGTCAACTGAAATTTTAACTGTTCCATTTTTAGTGGGAAATTTATCTTTTCTAGTTCAAATTTCGACAGTTCGGTGAGAATTTGTATTTTTTAGTTGAAAATTCAATTATTTCATATAAACTTCACATACTTTGTTTAAAAATCGATTTTTTTGTTAGAAAAGTATCTTTTTCTTCGGAAGTTGATATTCTTCTTCAAAAATTCTTCTTTAAGGTTAACAATGCAAATTACACAGGTAAACATTTTTTGAGCCAAAAGTGTCACTTTCCCATTTTTGTTTGAAAATTTCTATTTTCATAGTTCAAATTTCAACAATTTTTGAAAATTAGATTTTGGCAAAAAATTTAGTCAAAAATTTTTAAATTGGTCTTTCTGGTTTAAAATTCAATTACTTCAATCGAACATTTACAATTTTATTTGATTCTCCATCATTTTGCGTACAAATGTAATACTTAGTTTGAAAGTTACTTTTTTTTCGTTGATTTTTTTTTTTTTTTTCGTTGAAAGTAGGTTTTTTTCTTGTCATAAGTAATTTTTTTTTTCACTGAAAATTTGACCTATTCCAATCAAAAATTCCATAGTTTTAATTAAAAATTAATTTGTTTAGGTAAAAATCCATTTTTTTCGACTTAAAATTTGAGTATTCAAATTTCCATTGAGAATCTATCGTCTTCCGTGAAAGTTAATTTATTTCTCTGAAAACTCAACTCCTTCAGTTGAAGAATCTTTGTTTTACTATAAAAATTGTATGCTTGGTTTGAAATTGATTTTCTAAACTAAAAATGTCAATTTTGTTGAAACATTGTAGTTTTCCTTGGGAAATTATTCCTTCTATTTGAAAATTAATCTTCTTGTTTGAATATTCACATTCAGGGTTGAAAATTGAAGTGCTCCGTTTAAGTATTCATCTTTTTAGTTTAAAAATTTATCTTTTTGGTCTGAAATTTAATTGTTCTGGTTTAAGATTTATAATTTTATTTAAAAATTTATCACATTGGATGTAAAATGAACTATTCTGTTCAATATCCGTTTTTGTTTATCATGGGTAATTAATTTCTTTTTAATTGTAACTTCAACAGTTCCAATTTTTGTAGGAAAAAAATTATATTTTTCTGTTAAAAATTTGAGTATTCTTGTCAAAGTTGATTTATTTTGTAATGTTTGATCTGGTGTGTTAGGAGGAATTTGAAATAATAAATCTTTATTTGGTAAACGAAGTTTTAGGGTTCATATGGAGTCTATGAGATAATTTTCTTGAACATTGAGGGTAATGCTGTCAGAATGCATGAGGGAATTTTCTGTTTTTACAATCTGATGGTCGCAAGTTGGCACAAATGCTTCGCACATACTGTGATCTTAACATTAACCTAACTCAGTTTAATGTTAAATAGTTCTCAGTTAATATAAAAAAAACCCAAGTTCAATATAATTTTCCATAGAATATAGGCTGAATAAATAAATATACCAACCATTGGAACCCTTTAAAAAGCTTTATTTATTGAATGCAACGGGTATCTGTTTGCACTGGAGGGTTCACAAGGACTCAAATAACATGGTCCTATAAATTGTTAATTTTCTCTATAATAATTTCATAAGAAATTTGTATCCTTCTAGTTTTAGATACATGAAGGAATAGACTTAATATAAATATCTCAGGTTAACTTTTCGAGTTAACTTTGAACTAAACATCTATACGAGTTTGAATTTTTCTGAATCCCTGTGAGCACCTTTCCTTTATATCACATTACTTATAACAAAGGATGAAAAATACGGGTTCTATGCAATCGAAAGTGGAATTTGGTTGTAGTTCGTTGACATTCATTCACGACATTGTTTCCGAGATCGTGACCGGAAGCCGGATGTACGGACCACAGTCAGGGCGAGACCGTGTCCCAAGGTTTGTAGTCGATAATAATATTCGATTGTTCACATGTGAATTCATTTTGACCATGGCTGCTGATGTCATTATTTCCTTTGCGTGAAAGCAGTTCGAGATACGTTCGATTATTATTATTCATCTCTGAAATATTTCTTTTAAATTTATTCTTAGTTATAACCACTACGAATTATTAAGGTTTCCTAGAAGACATAAATATTTCATCAAGTTAGAAAAGAACTTCACTAGAGTAGAAGTATTTTCTCTCGCAGTATCTATACCACTTATTAGTAAATCGTAATGTTAATGATTTTTAAAATTTTTTTCTCGTCGTAGTTTCACGTAGTTATTCACTATTTTTAGTATTAAAAGAAGTGTTCATAGGTTTTCACTTGTTGTTTCTGTGTAGCAAGGAGTGAACAAGCTCAGTCATTGTCGTTACATAGATTGGCGGTTACTGACTCCAAGAATAATGTGCTGTAAAGTATAAGCCGTAATCGAAACAGCGTGCTCCATCATGCATAAGTTGTGCGTATGCACGTGTGAAGATCCATGTTATTTTGTGAGCTGCAACATCTCATGTCATTCTTTCTATTCTCAATTTATTTATTTATAAGCATTTCTATATTCGGAGAGTAGTTTTTAGCAATCAGAATTCAGGAGATAAGTTGATATTTGTTGAAAAAAGGATATGAGAACGCTTTTATTTATCCTAACACTTTTTCCAGACAAAACTTGAAGCTTCGAAAATTGGTTCCCTCTTCATATTCCGGAAGAGTAGTTTTTCCGTTGGTGTCTGTCTGTCCGTTGTCGTTCTTGTCGTTGTCGTCGTTTTATACTCTATAACTTTTGAAAGACAAATTGGATTGGACTGCCCTTTGGCATACATTTTGAGGGCCCAAAAAGACAGATCAAGTTCGTTTACCAGCTATTTTGGATGAAAAATCAAAGAGGGGGAGCATTTTGGTAAACAGTTAAACAATTTATCCCAATCATTTTTTTCTATAAAAAAAAATTGTCAGAGTTATGGTATTTTCAAAATTCAAAAAATAACCAAAGCCAAATAACGCAAGATTGAAAAAAAAAGTCAAAAGAGGAAAAATGTTTCTTCTTTGGAGCCCTACAAGATCGTGAATACAACTTTTTAAATTTTATCAAAAAATCGAAACTTCCAAGTTTGATCGCACAAGATAAGTTTCGAAAGAATGATAATATTCGATCGTGCTTTGGCACCCATTTTGAGGGGCCAAAAAGACAATACAATGTTCGTTAACCAGATTTTTCGGACAAAAAATTGAAGAGGGGAGCATTTTGGAAATTATTTTGATCTTTTTTTTCCAAAACTCAAAAATTGTAAGAATGGCTTCTTGTAGTAGTTAAAAAGTTGAACAGTTTATCCGAATGTTTTTTTGGTTAGAAACAAAATTGTCAGAGTCGTGGCATTTTCAAATTTCAAAAATCGAAAATGAGAATTTTTATCCAGATAACGCAAGATATGAAAAAAATTTTGAAGAATAAGAATGTTTCTTTTTGATTCTTCCAGGATGATCTTCACAACTTTCCGAGTTTTCTCAAAAAAGCGAAAATTCAAATTTTAGTCGCACAAAAAATAATGAAAAATAGAAAGATTCATTTTTTGGTCAAACTATGTAAGGTATGGGAAAATGTAAATGAAATAAAATTTTGCACCAAGAAAAGATCTACAATTTTGGTAAAATTAACCTTTTGATGGGACAAGCAGTTGGATTAGGAAAAATCAAATAGACGCAAGTTCTTTACCAGGAAAATATCTTTATATGTGTTATAAATTTCTTTAACAGTATATGTATTTTTCATTTCAATCAGGAAAAAGAACTTTAAAAATGAGAGCGGGCAGATTTTTTTATTTGGATATCACTTCTACGAACGAAGCTCTTTCAATTTTAATCCCACTTACAAATTTCAATTTTCCACCTGTCTCAGGTGTCTGAACGCAACGGGGAGGGCGTCTGGCATTTGTACATTTCTAAAGAAGGGTGATTTCCCTGTTATATTAGCCACTAACTAGGCGTTTCCATCCCACTTGGAAAAAAACGTTGCTGGCTCTCCGTCTAGGAGGTATAAAGGCCGAGCGCGAAGCGCGAGGTAAATTCATAACCGAGCGCTCGGAATAAGTGCGAAATTCTTCACTTTGCTCTCGAGACCCTGCATTTATTCGTGCCTTGAACTCTTCGGCAATGCGTCCGCTTATCATAGCTTGCAGTCAAGTTGCAGAGCATGCGAAGTATCATTAGTTGAATAGTCTTCAAAAAATAAATTCATGGAAAATTATTTCGCTCTGAGGTGAATCCAAATGTTTCATTCAATGTTACAAAATG
>WSXT02186317.1:0-20452 GCA_011762715.2 Neuroterus valhalla | reverse complement strand
CGAAATCCCTATGAAATTGCGTTACGAAATACTTGAACGGCCCCATAAGAAAACAAAGTGGATCAAATTTTGAGACAAAAGATCTCAAAACTTTGTAATCATAAAAAAGATAATCAACATCAAGTCGAAACAGGTCAAAATTGAATAGTGTGATAGGAAAATTAAACAATCATTAAATATTTTAGGTTCCAATTTTAATAATAAAAATTTTGAACGTTACACATTTTCAACAAAAGTTGGAAGAATCTACGTTTCAATAATTTTAAGCAATCAAAAATGAATTTATTCATATAACTGAGAAAATTTGAAAGTGATAATTCATAATTCAAAAGTTCCCAGAGATAAAAATTTAGTTAAGATTTCATTTTCTGAAATGAAATCCCCAGTTTCAAGTTGTGGTAAACTATAATATAATAATAAGAACAGATAGAACAAAGTAGAAATCTAAAAAGATGTTCGTTTTGAATTAGCCCACTTTCAAGCATAAATTAATTGATCTGCTTGGTTCGTCAAGCTTTTCTCAGTCAATCACTATTTTCTAATATAGATAAAAGTCGTTGAGAACGAGATTGAGTCCAATAAACATTGTAGTTCTCTTTTGTGTATTTATTTATTAGGTTGCTTACCAAATAAACTATATATATTCCCCGTTGTCTGACACTGAAACTGATCTTGTCTTAATAGTTTCGCTCCAATTGCTACAACCTGTTCTAATGATCTGATGTATTCCCTGTACGAATAATTCTATCACTTCATCTCATTTTGTAATTTATATTAAAATCATTTCATCAAACGATATACAGAACATTCATTACAGACCTTAATTTTCTTCGGAAGATTATGTGTCTCAACAAATTTTTGAATTGTTTGAATGATTTTTATGTCGGCACGTATTGATAATCTTTGTACGATTAAACATGATTTGAATATTGATATAAGTGATTCTTCATGACGGCACACCAATGCTATCTTAAAAAAAGATAAGCTTCTATTTTTTGTACAAAATTGTTTCTTATTCTTTACACATCCGTTAATGTGGATCTGCAGAAAAAAATCGCAAGTGAAAAAGAAAAAATTTTGCGATCCATAGGAACCACATCACAAAATTTGTAATGGGAGTTTATCACGAAATGTTAGCACGTGTTTGCAGACTTGATAACGAAGGTGTATGTGATGCTGGCCTTGATTCTACTATGAAATTCAACAGGCCATATGTGTAAGAACTCAAATTAAATACGTTAGAAAAGAATTTCATTTTGATTTATAGTCCACTTATGGTATATACTTTAATATACTGCAACGTGTGATAACTAAAATAGAACTATTCTCGATAAATTCATTTGAAAAGAATTGTTTTTAACCAAATTACAGAGTTAATACGAGAAACACACTCTGAGCATATGATGAAGAAGAATAAAGGGAGACATTTAAATTATTTTCAGATATTAAAACCAATTCGAAGTTTATTTAATCTTATCCCACTCGTAGTTGAATAAAGCATTCGATGTTTCTTCTCATTACTTATGTAAGTTTGGAGTGTTTACAATTGCAGATGCGAACCATTAATCGTTTGTTAATAATTATTTCAACATGCTTTTGCAAATATATGCGAAGAGATTCAAACCGATTTTAATAATAATTCAAAGTAAATTACATTCTTTGGCTTGAGATGTTTACTAAGGAAATAAATGTCTATAAATGTAAATACTGTAGGGTATATTACTTTTCAATACGTTATTCAATATCCATGTGAATTTATGAATCAGTTGATCAAATGAATCATACTGACTGCTCGAGAATCAAGAGTATCTCCATTATAAATGCGTAACGGTTCTTTATTGTGAATATTAGAGACACGAGACCAGACATTTTTTCGTGTACCTCACTATCAAAGGATTCTCTCGAGGATTCTTCGTTCTGCTTCAACGAGAGCCTTTCAAATTTTGCAAAGTCGGTCACAGCTTCTTAGCCGGTCGCTCAGACACGAAAAAGATAATAGCAAATATTGTTTCTCTGACCTACTTTCCATAAAAATTCGAAGACAAAGGACTACAGTGAATATATCAATTAATTGGACTTAAACTCTCGATTATAGCCGGTGGGCTTCACTTGAAAAATGTTCAAATAGTTGAGAAAACTTGATACTTTGTACATGTATTATTTTTAGTCTGAACAAAATTTTAGGATAGGGCACCAAAAAAAAATTTGGGACATTTCATTTCCCGAAAACACGGGCATTTTCTAGCAAATTTTTTTTTCAGAATAAGAGTGATAATTAATTTTTTGGTAATCATTTTAGTGAAGGGTACTTTAAAGTTTCCAAGTCAGGAGAAAAACTTGAAAGAACTACAAAATATATTTTTTTTAAATATGCGAGATACGGAAGAAAATAGAAATTTTATACCTTTCTGACTACTCAAGAAAGGGTAAAAGGTCACTTTGAATGACCCATAGGTATAAAACTGAGTATATCCGTTCCTTCTGACCTAGAAAAACTGAGTTTATCTGTTCTTCTTGACCTCGAAAATTTGAGTATATCTGTTCTTCTTGACCAAGAAAAAGTTTCGGGGTAGGGTGCTAGGAATTTTTGAAAATTTTCTTCAAAAATGAAACAGGCATTTTTTTGGGAAATAGGTTTTTCTGAAATGAAGAAGATCGTTGACTGAAATTATCCATTAACGCGCAGGCTACCCTGGATTTTCTGAATCTGGAAAACGAAATTTTGAAATGAGAATTCAACACATGTATCAAGTTTCATACTTTCTTAACAATTTGAGCCTTACCGGATGATTTGAGCTGTACCTCAACGACCTTTGGATAGACTTTTAAATCAACTTTTACCCTTTTGCATTTAATACGAATGTAATATTCCAAATGCTATCAATAATACTTAGCTGCATTTTCGAAATTGAAATGATTATGTCCAAGAATAATTTTTGCTTCAACAGTTTTGTTCTAGTTTTTGCTATTTGAAAGAAACTGAAAGTGCTCTTGTGAATAATTTGAGGTCATCTCGTTGAGAGGTTCAAAAGGTAACTAAACTTAGAGCCAAGGTTGCAAGGTTGAAAAGACACGGTGCAGCACATACGGTTTGGTAAAAGCAATCGAGATAATGACTTACAGAGGGTGGCTCCCTTGTGCTTAACACTGCACCAATATGTGCATTGTGCAGTTGGTACAAAAATCAATATGAAATCGAACAAGTCATCAGAGAGGAAGCGTCTAATATAAAAATGTTGATGCAATGTAATTATTATTCTCTAAACTTGCCAAACCCATTTTTGATATCTAGTTTTATACAAATTCGAACAATAATTCTAAATAGTTGGTTTGGGAAATTTGGCTTTCGGAAACAGGGAGCAAGCTGAGTGATTGCGTAATTTTTGTTTGAAATCATTTTTTTTAATACCTTCCATCTGTTTTGCCTGAAAGAGATAGCACCAGACTTAGACAAGGAACAGCGTAGCCGTTACAATATTACCACCAATAATATTTAATGTTTCGCAGAAAAGGCCATAGAGTTGCGGAAATAAAATTGCTAAACGTAAACTCGAGAGATGTAAATGGGTTCAAGAACCTTCTGAGAAAAGATAAGGAACTAAGTTTTCATGAAAGAAGTCTTCTTTGGCATCACAAATTTGTTTGAATTGTATAAAGTGCATTTTAGGCATTCTTAATTGGTTTGACTATGGAATTTTCAACCATTTTATAATTAAAAACTGCTTTCTCAATAGACAGTACATCATGTAACACTTCAAAAATAACAAATTTGAACGTAACAAAAAAATGTTACTATTGTATATAGTAACCCACTATCTGAGCAGTTAGTTGGGGGTAATATAAGTGAATATAAGCAAATATGAGATCATTCCTTTTTTCCGGAAGTCACTTGTTTTTCAGTTGTTTTGGACAGAACTTTATGAAAAACAAATCAAAAACAATTGACTTCTGAAAATGCAAGCAGGCTGTTATGGCACCCAACTGTTCAATTGTTTAAGCATGTTGCAAACTTCTTCGGTGAAACATAATCCAGGGGTTTCCACTTTTATGTACGTGAATAAGTGAACTTCCTGATTTCTGATTACCTGCGATTCTCAAATAGACTTTTTAACGTTCACTTTTATCAATACTAGATAAACAATAAGCTGTCACATGCTTCTTATAAAGTGTTCTCTTTTTAGTAATAAAAACGCTTTTTATTTGTAGAATAGTCTTGCTATTTATCGTTTCAAAATAATGTCTAGTTATATTTAAATATTCGAATCCTTAAAAGAGCCAAGATCAAGTTTCTGAATTAAGAAACTCATGTTACATCTCAAAACATCAACACGCTTGGAGTAACTTTTACATAAAAAGTCAATAAAATTCCAATTTGAATTATAAAACATTATATAAAAGACAAAACTGCCATTTGTAGTCCTTCGTAGGACAATAAAATTCAGGTGTGATGCTGCACCGGCTCAACATCGACAACTAACAACTTCGTCTCTGACAGTGTTTTTATTTAGCCTTATTCGAAAGAGCAGAGAAGACTGTTAATTGCCTCTGATTAAGAGGAGTAATTGTCGGTGAATATTGTTGCGCAAAGAGCGACGTCCCACTTGTTTTTTATCGTTAATCAATCACCTTGTAGCAAATAAAATGTTGTATCATAATACTTAAATACCGACCACCCCCAACTCGATTTCCTTGATCGCCAATGTCACGTAACTCCAGAAAAAGACGATCCCTTTTTTCACCACGCTTCAGCAGAAAAACCGTCTAGCGGTGCTGCCAAAGGGTGGAATTCATGGTGAATTGAGTGCAAAGGAATCAAGTCGTTGTGGAGGATACTGTCGATGCGAAGAAAAGTTAAGCAAACGCAGGTCACGCTCAAATAGCACGACATCGTCATGCTAAAGTTGAAGCGAGGGGCGCAAAAGGAAAAGCAAAAACCTGGAGCGAGCCACCGTCAAATCGACGACACGACGACTAATTATAGCTATAGTAGTCCGCGCACCAGAGAAGGAAAGTACCATGAAAATCCCACAAATTCCACAGAGGAAGGGCGTATCTGTCATCAGGCACTTCTATTTACGGATAGATGCGGATATAAGCGGTAGGATAAGCGGAGGTTGAATAAAACCGGCATCGAGAGACGAAATCCTCAGCCGAACTCACCCATTTTTGAGGCTTGTTGAGTCTTTGCTCGGTTTTCTTGTTGGTTGCGATGATTACACTTGATTAAACATAGCACGTCCCCAGTTCAGACACTGAAATGCGCACGTTATGGACTTTTCCTTCTGTTAGGAAAATAAGGAAAACCGAAGAACTACTGCTCGCGCCACAGCACTTCTTCCCATCTTCCACCACGGGAATACGAAATTTTGTGCGCATGCGCAGCGTAAGGAGCGTATTTTATGGGTCCTGGTCCTTCGGAGTATTCAATGCTCCCGTGGTTTTCTGTTTACCTTTTCGACGGTGGTTGTACGATTTTTTTCAATTAGAATTCGAAGTTGATAGTCACATTATACACTTTATATATAATTTCTTCTGATGTGAGGCGAGTTTTGTAAATTTTTCTTATGTTTCTGTCCATTATATTATTAGTTTCAATGTGTTTGGCACTATTATAATTTAGCTCTGTTATGCAACAGGAAGTAACATTTTTTGTAACTTTAATAACACGTCAGTAATCCGTTTATTAAAATGTCATAATAATGCCATGGCAGTGAGAAGAAATCCCTAGATCCTGTGAAATTTAGCTCTTCACTGTTTTTCGATTCCTTTAATGTTCCTGAATTTAATAACAATTGAAAAATGATCAGTTTTATCAAATTTTTGTATGAGAAATAAATATTAAAATTAACATGAGTATACTCAACGAAACTTGACACTTATAAAAATTAGTAACTTTTAAAGAATATTTCTATAATTATTTACCAAGTTAAATTCAAGTTTAATTTATTTAAATACAATCAGATAAAATCTAAGACCATGTAATGAATTAATTGAGATATCGAACTGAAAAATTGGAAAATCAAATAAGAACTTAGGAACTTTTGCATGGTTCTAATTCATAAATTCCTGAAATATCCCTGAGGAAGGTATTCACTATTAAAAAATGAAAAACTTTAAAATTTAATTGCAATAAGTTTTTATTCTGACAAATTCCTAAAACTGCGCTTCCGTTTCGCCACTTCCTACATTTGAAATTAACAATCTATTCAAACTCGAATCACATATCTATAAGGCATACAAAGCCCCTGTAGGCTACAAAATACACTAATTATTGTTAATGCGTTGTCTTTGCTCTTTTCATCAGTTATCATACATCTATCAGACTACTATAGACGCACTGTATTCTATATGTTATATAATTGATAAGATATACTGATTAGCAATAACTGCAGCTTATGCACCAATGAGTGAGCTTAAATTGAAACTCATATTACAAATGATATTACCTTGATAAATCTGCATAAAATATCCCACCCTCGATTTCGTACAATGCTAACATGGTGACCTACAAAGTTATAAGTAATATTAATTGTAATGCCATTGGTGGGACAAGCTTCTGTGATGAATGCGCCGGATTATAACGCGTACTGGCTAAGCTAATCTACTACACGAAAATCACATCATTCTAGGAATGCAGGGATTACAGAATTCATAGCCTAATTTAACTTGCTTTTACATGTTTTACAGAAATTTATCACAGACTATCTCTTGAAAATGAGAGCTTTAATAGAATAATAGTTACTCACTAACGCGATCTTTTCAAAAGTCAACAACTGACTAGAGGAATACAAAAATCAGATTTCAGAAAGCAAGGAAGAAATAAATCTAAGAGTCTTGGAAGGATATGTACCTTTAAATTAGATTTAGCAAATTCATAAAGAAAAAGAAAACTTCTCTTAAAAAATTATGGAATAAAGTAGTATTGTGGCACTTTATGGGAGATGTCTAAATTTTCATGATCGAAAGTGCGATCGTAGAGTTCAATTAATTTTTCCACGTGATTATAACACTATAATAATACTTCTGGTCCAAGCAAATACACAGCTGAATTAGGTATCTACATACGTGGAGATAAAAACGGCGGTGAAAAACAAAACCATTTGTTAATACAACCGTGATAATAATTTACATTTGTACAAATGTTCTATACATTAATTTGTCTGCCCGAACTGAACAATCATTGTTTATGAATAAAGATTATAAAGTCGGACATTAAGAATCTATGAAGCACACAACTTTGTCTTAAATATCACTACCAAAGATAACCAAAAAAAATTGTACTTAAAAGAAAAAAAGTATCGGGCAGTTGAAGAAATGTAACGTGGTAACGAACTTTATACTGACTTTTATCCATAACTCAATCATTTGTTATTTACATAATTGACTACTAAGCTTTGTTTCTCTAACTTGCTGTATAAACAAATGCGCTCAATTAACTCTAAATCTAAAATATCGTCTCTAATCTTGTCTAAGCAAATTGACAGGAATATTTTGAAGAGAAGCTAAAATCTATTCTATGAACGATTCAATTATACAGCAAGAAATTTGTCTTAACTCTAGAACATTTCGCATGTTTTTATTACGCGAAATTCTGTTTTCGTTTCCAAAGTCTTTCAAATTAATTAATCTTATGTTATCACGTAATCTCAAGCATGTTTCACTGCACATGGTTTTTTTCTTTCTTAAACAACGTAAAAATACTCTTTGTCAACCTGGAAAGAATGGAAATGATTTTTCTCGTGATTTTGAAGTCGAAGAAACTTCATGAAACAATTCAACATAAATCAGCTACTGCAAGATGATTGATTGCAGGGTACTTTTGGCATAAGATTAGTAAAGTACAAAATGCTCAGTAAATCAGCGCATGGTAAGCATGCAACGGGGATATGATATTATATCGTAGAAAAGAACCGAAGTAATACAATCATGCCATACCAACATCGAAATCGCCCAAAATCGACACACTCATAAAATATTTCAATTCCTCTATGATAATTTAAAGCGAATTTGCACTTTAAAATCCAGATTGATATCGTATCGTCCTTAATTCTGAAACTCTAAAACGAATACACTTATTGGTGTTCTTGATACGATAAATGTTTATTCACATTAAGATTTATTCATTTTTATATTGATGAATTTATTGCATTATCAATGTCTAAAAAATTATAGTCATGTTGCATATATAAAGGGTTCGTAAGTAACGCATTGCATTTAGAGAAAGTAACTGTAATATTAAAATCTCAAACTTTCTTGAATTCGAGTTTTTCCCCTTGATTTATAAATATAAACGATCATTGGAAATTAGCGATGTATAGATTCTTTCGGGACTTACGTTTTAAAAAATCTATAAATCTTCCAAAATTAAAAATAGTAAAGGGAATTGAAATTTGAGCAGATCCTCAGAATGACTGATAGTTATCTCATTCCAAAAATTCAATAATCTTTAGAATATTTGATGAAATGAAGAAAAATAGCCATATTGTTAATTCTAACAAATTTTAAAAGAGAAATCTATCTCCATTTGAGAAAAAGTTGAATTTGTAACGATTCACAACAAAAAGCAACGTTATTTCGATTCAATTTTCATCTTTGATAGTTCAATTTTTTTAAAGATATTATCTACAATGCCATTTGAACAATTCTTACCGCACAAGACTTAACTTTGCACGGAAAAAATTGATAGCTGAATAATTAAAAATATCAAGATATTTACGTCGATAGCTTCCTTTGGAATATTAGTGAACTAAACTATTGAATGTTCAGCAATGTATTCATTTTTCCCGATTTTGAGAACTATTTTGAACATTCGAGGTGAGGAAACTAATAAATATCTTTAGGATTTCAGCAATTTAAAACTTAAAGAAAAAAGTCAAAATAACGCGTTACTTTGTGTGTGCAATAAGTCGAACGGGTAGTAGCAATGCGGTGGACACAGCATTCAAGTGGGAAAATGAATTTAACAGACCTTTCCTGAAGCTTAAAGAGCTATCAATTTGGATTTACACTTTACCCAACGTTCCTTGAGTTTTTCCCGTTGCTCAAAGTGATGATCAGACAAGTTCCTGGGCATCCCTATCTGTCCTGGCTTCAGTTTTCTAGGATCTAAATTTGCTCCTAAATTCTGAACTCCTTTGGCAAATTTCGAGAAAGGTGACAAAATATCTTTCGAAGTTGCTGCTACGGGACTAGTTACACCAGTTATGTCAGCCTTTATTGATTTGAGAGCAGACTCACTCTGGGAGGAAGATATGCCCATTACTAAATCTTGTTCCGAAGTAGACCTTTTTTTATCATACACTCTATTATCCGTCTGGAGAGTCGCGTTCATCGAATCTGTAGAAACTACCTGACCATCAACTTCCCCAGAAGAGTGACTTATATTTTTTGCAAGATTTAAACTAGAAGGTGGAATGTTTTTCTCTTTGTCATCAGCTCCACCCTCGACACATTGAATCGTTATTTCCGGTGTAGTTGCAGACACTGGGTATTGAGAATTGTATGAAACGTTTGATCCAGATTGTGAATGGGGAATGAGATTCAATCCACCTACGGCAAGATTTTGCCTCGCATTTCCAAAGGCATTATTTTGGACATTGGCCAGTGAGTAGTCGAGGTTTGATTTGTCATCTTTATTATTCTCGATCATGGCGTCGTTTTTTACGCCCATAATTATTCCTATAGTCGGTGTGTAACCTTCCATGAGTTTCTTGTCATGCTCGTAATTGTCTGGCTTCTCCATCTGAATTGGAATCATTTCTATGTCCTCATTACTACTGTTATTGCTGCTAAAATTGTTTGATTGTACTGTTGAATTTCCGGCAATATCTCTGTCTCCAAGTGTGAAGGTGGGTTTAGCAGAAGCCTCGGAATTTTTATTACCTAAATTTTTTGCGATGTTAATGGGGTTTTTGGAGGTAATACTATGGCCAAATTTATTCAGTTTGCTAAACTGTTCAGTCATATTACTGAGAGCCTTTGTTCCTGTAAGAAAGAGTAAGTTAGATGAAATTAATATTTTTATTATTACGTTATTATGACATTTTTTAATTTAGAGGTGCGAACCTGCACTTTTGAGAGCCAACAGCTGCGTTTCCGACACATTCCTTGTTAATTGTGGAAGAGCAGAAATATCCAGGAGTCCTGTGTGGCCTTTGGAGTTGACCAATTTGCTCTTTCGTTTGTCCAAAGTGACATTCATTGCTATTGGTATTTTTGGTAAACCTGCGATTTCCATCGCCACAGCAATGGCTTCCGCAATCGCTTTAAGAGATTCTAAAAAGGAGATTAATCAACATATAAAAAAGAGTGAATACATATCGGAAATACGAGTGACAGTCAGTTCGTACCTATGGCTTCTTCCTCATTTTTTATCACTATCGCCATATTGTTGAAGAATCGTAAATTCGTACTGCGAAACATGTGGAAATATCCATAATCACTTCCCACTTTGTAATTTATTCTGACACAATAGTGATGCTTGTTTTTGAAAAGTGAGACAGTGTTTTCAGGCTGGCCGCATTCCATCAAAACAATATCAGTAAGTAAAACCCTTTGGTAATTCGTTACTTTATCAATCTGCTCGTCGTAATCAGCAACGTAATAACCATCGTGCGTTAAAATTAGAATTGTGTCTATTTCGGTTTCTGTCGGATCTCCAGTTCTGCAAAATCAAAAAACGGGCGATAAAATTATTACAGAGCTCTCTGAATTTAAGAAATCACTCTGAGAACTACATACAATGGATCAGCGTCAATCAGCCCCCAGCTGCCAAGAATTGAGTCCAGGTCGGGTATTAATAACTTTTTGCAATCTTCGATTAAAAGCTTTACATGGACTGCCGTCGCTGCATTGTCTTCTTCATCCGTGCGCTCTTGGAATACATCATCGCTTATTAGATTGCCGAGCATCATGTCGATTGTCGCTTGTCTGTAGACATCTTTGAATCTATTCAAATAATATCTGAAAAGAACTCAGATCTTAAGCATATTCAAAGAAAGGAATATTTTAGACGAGGAAAAACCGAAGCATAATAGACATAGTAGGGTAGGATAGTGGGATAAGTTCCTCATCGGGGTTGTTACAGAAGTCAGGCTTCGAAATTCCATGACTTTTCCAGGATCTCCAAACCTACTCTGGACAAAAATTCCAGGTCATATTTAGAAAAAAGCCAGACGATTTCCAGTAGGTGCGAATAGAGGAAATTTATCATTTTTATTTTCTAATTTATAACTTTTTCAGGTTTTTGGAATTTCTCGAAGAATTTTATACATTTTCAGATCTTCCAGGTATTGTAACAACCCGGTTTAAATACAGGGTGGCCACTCAAATCATTGAGAAATTTCCAGGAACTAAAAATTTGAATAGCCACCCTTTAAAATGTATAATGCATGACGACAAAGGCTTAGTTAAATAATTGGAAATGGGAAGAGGTTCAAATTTCTCAAAGCAATTCACTGACATATTAGGCAAATGAATAACCACACTTATAAAGGTGAGAAAATGGCAAGCAGAAGGAGTTTATAAGTTAGAGAGAAGTAAAAAGAAAGATACTGCTGCAATGGTCTGAAGCTAACCAAAATAAAAATTCGCGATATTAGTTACAAAAATATTGTTCAGATGTTTGAGTTAACACAAGGCATTCGCAATGTAGATAACGAACCTGGTTAAATTATACATTGCAGTAGCATAAAGAATATCTGGATGAGTATTGAGTTGAAGTTCTATTTTTGGTGGTTTCGCGGGTATAAGCTCAAGACAACAATTATCGAGAATATCTAAATAATGTGACCAATCGATGTTCAGCTGGTCAGTGTCGATCAAATACCCTAGTGAGATGTCTATCGCAGCTTGACGAATATCATCCAAAAAGTGTTGTTGGTAATATCTATATCGGAAAATGAGAGGAAAGTGTCAGGACTTTCTGGGACTCCAAACTATTTAATGCTACAAAAATTCGAAAAAAAAAGAAGAGCGAAGATTACTGAGTTTTCACTGAAAGCTTTGAGTCATGAATGATATGCAAAGCATAAGAGGAAAGAGTAGGGAGGAGACGAAAGTCGATTTTCTGAAAAATGTAGGAAAAATAAAAAAGGAATCATCTATTTTGTGAAGAGTAAAAGCGAAAGAACAAATTCTTGCAAGAAGTTATTTAACTCACCTGTTTGCAGAATTCATTCCATCTTTCATCAACCCAGTGAACTTTCTTTCGCCAGTTCTCGTATAGTCGCCCTAGAAATATACTTCTAATTATAAATAACTTTCCATAATTCAATCATTCGTTAAAAATTTAACTAGTAGATTTACGGATTTCACGAACTTTTAGAGCATTAGTTCCTGCATATTGCTTACTAATAATGTCACCATTATTAGCCCACAGCAATTGAAAGGTTTGTCGAAGATTCACGGGCAATGTGCCGTCTGGAGGAATTAAACCAAGTTTGGAAAATTGCATTTCCATGACAGCTTTTCCTAATGCTGTTTGAATAACATTCGTTCTGTCTAAGCAATCTATGCAGTTCACACGGAATACTCCTTTTTGCATGCAAATTGTTCCTTCTTTATCTCGCCAACAGTAACTCATGTCATTTACAACACCAGCTAGCGCATTGATAAGTATTGATACGTTTTCAAAGTGCATCCCACGACTGAAGAATAAATATTTGTATTGCATTAATTAAAAAATAAATATTTTTAGAAGCACTCAAAAAATAGATTCTCCGAGTAATGCTCTAATTTATCAGGAAACTCACCAGTATTCATGAAAGTCAAAAATAGCATATGTGAGATCCGGATGATTGTAATTGAGTACATGATTGCTGTATGCATCCCAAATTACTTTTTCTTTGCCCGCTTGCTCGACAAGATTAACAATACAAATTGGTCCGTAACAATTGAGCTCTTCTGTAAAATGTTTCTCGAAAGCGACTTGTGTTTCTGCTTCATCTGTACATTGGGATTGAAGAATTTTTTTGATCAAAAGTACCACTTGGTTGAAGTTGAATTATAAATCAAAATGGGAATTGCAATTATCTATTTACCCCTCAAGACTGGTACCTTTTATTCTGGACTTAATTACCTTTGTCTATTCGAGGTGGTGGTTTATATTTATAACCAGGTTGTGACCAATAAACAGGGACGCTTCCTCGAACTTGAACGAAGGATACTTGATGATCATGGTACCAAACTAATTGTTCAGTCTCGACGTAATTCGCACATTTTCCCTCTTCATCGACGCCACGTCTTTTATATCTTTGATAATAAAATTATAAATTGAGTGATTAATTAGATTTATATTATTATAGTATTAAATTTTCATGAAAATATACCGAGTTCCAGCTCGAAATCTGCTTCTCCTGGATATTATCGCCAAGTTGAAAATTTCATGCTGAGGTTGGTCATCGAATCCAACTTCTACTTTACACTTTTCTATCTGAACATATCCTTGAATTATTGGTAATATCCAGCAGTCAGCTTTCTCAGTCTAAAAGATAAAAAAGAAAAATAATTTCAATATAAATCCTATTGAATCGTATAATATTCCAAATTTAAATCGAGCCGACTTTAACCTTTAAATTGAAGAGATCTAGCAACATGTGTCTATTCCAAAAAAATCTGTCGTCAACTTTTTGCCAGAGAGGCGGATTCTGATCCTTTTTATCTTGCTGAGATTCCTTGACGCACTGTCTTTGTAAGGAATTCGTAATGTCTCCAGTTTGGCAAAAGAAGAAAGAATCGGTTTCTGTGAATATTTTGTTCAACTCTTCTAAAATTCGCTTTTCGAATTTCTCTTTATCTTTTACTCCACTTCGTTTTGTTACTGTAGATTTTACCTGATTTTTCATAATGAAAGTTAAGTAACAATCGTCTATGACTTTGAAATATGTTTAATAATTAGGCAATTATTTAAGCATTCTTTGTTTAATTTCTTTCGTACCTGAGATGTGGCAAGAGCAGCAGCATGTTGCGTTGTATTTTTTATAGTGTTTGTAGCACTTTTAATTGTACCCCAAGTTTTGGCAAAACCCGCTTTCTGAGTTACATCAAACATGCCACCCATTCCTTTCTTTTTTGGTACATTTTGGTGCTTTTTGCAAGGCAGCAGCCCTATATCTGGATTCTCAGACACAAGGTTCAAGAAAGCGATCGATTTTATTTTGTAGACCACGTGTCCTCCATGCAATTCTCCAACAGGAGCAACTTCTTTTACTAGCATCAAACGAGGTTCTAGAACTGAAGCTTGTTCGATTTTCCCTACGATTCCGTAGAAGAATCCGAGGCATTCTAAATCTAATGCACTTGCCCATTCCCAATCTATAAAAATAATGATTCCAATGTAAATATTAGATTTACCGAAACAATAACTGAATGCTTCAGCTAAAAGAGTATATTTTTAAAGAAATGTACAAGGGGTTACTAGGACATTCAAATCTAAATACAAAAAGATTTTGCAGGGACCCTTTTGTTTGAAAAATATGAAGAATTCGGAAAATGGTACAACAGCTTTTATATTAAAACAAGTTCAAAAAGAATATTCGAAGAAATAAATCAAGAAAATTTGTAACTTTATTTTGTGCTTCAATCTTAAATTTAACATACATAATTAAAATCGCCAGACTTTTAAAGTATTATTCAAATAATTTAAACCTTCCATTTCCAAACCCAATATAGAAACATATATAATATTGAAAATTTTCATTTAAGATTATTCAAATATTACTTGATCTTTAGGCGATTTTGAAAGTTTATACAATGAATAATCCAATCTCATTGAATAACAAGTTTCTGGTTATTTATCAATTAAAAAAAAAAAAAAAAAAACAAAAGTAGAATTTCAAATTATGAATAAAGTACCCGAAAATGGAAGAAAAGTATCATTGTTCAAGGCGTAGATATTTGGAACAATGGCATCATGAAAATAATGTTTCCAGGAATAGAACGTCTACACTTAAATATTAAATATGCATTATTTACATCCGGGGAAATGTCAGCCTGAGAATGGGGACACGGAAAACAGAGGAAATATTTGAAATTGAAATTTTGAATATTTCTCATTCAGAACTTGTCAGGACGTAAATTTAATTAAAACTTCATTTTATAGAAAATATTGCATCGCATTTTTATGCAAGTGAAGGAAGTTTCCGGAATACACATTTAAACTCAAACGTGTCCCAGTACAATGATTTGACAGATTCTGCACACAGAAAAATACGCCTCCTAGAATTGGTTGATTCCATTAGAAATCGATTTCAGTTCTACATTATGAATGAATCAATGAAAAATATGCACCTGAGAGGACTGTTGGAATAACAAAAAATACCATAAGAAAACAATAACAAAGCGACAAGACTTGTCACACTCGATATCTATTGTCTCTTCCAAGGAGATACGCCCATATTGTTGCATTTTAAATTTTCGATCAGTCTTGCAGACGTCAAAAGACACAAAACAGCTTTATATATAATGGCGAGTTGCAAAACGGCGTATCTTCAAATTGATTTCTGAAAGAGAAATCTTAATGATTGCCTAAAGCTTACCTGATTTAGCAGAAAGTTCTCCAGTAAATTTTTCGCACCAGAGACTGTGCCTCTCTTTTACAAAGATGTAATGTGTTCCGGTACGAAATAGCTCCATTTCTTCAATATACTACAACACGATTTAATAATTATCTTGTCAATATTCAGGCTCGACATGAGTGACATTTACACTTCTCGTTTTTGAACACGATTCATTTACAATACGGATGACATATCGCCATCTTGCTGTCGTTCTATGAAAACTGTACGACAGGTAGCGCTGCTGTCGGTATAAATATTTTTCAAACCTATTATATTTTTACTTCAGAAAAAGCTCGTGATTATTAGATTTATTAATAACGGGAAGTGATAAGAGTGTTATTCGATTGAATCAAATTTTCAATAGCTTGAGGATCCCACTCTTTCTCAATGCTCCTATATAAATAATTACAATATGATGGAATGAATGAAATCTTGTCGGAATCGGCCGTCACAGGTAATGGTCCTCAACTCAGTTAAAATTTACCCTGCAGCCTATCATGAAAACTCATAAAAGTATTTGTTTGTGGGAAGTTTATTTTGTGTAATAAAAAAGGTTTGCGCTCAAAAATATTCCAGCAAAATCTTGAAAATCTTTCTCATTCGAAATACTTACAGTAAAATAATGCAAATAATTTAACAACGTGAAATGTAACAAATGTGAAACCTACAACATTTATTATTGAACTATACATTATATGCAACTATTATTAGAGTAATGTTCATGTGTACACTGTACACACAATATGAGAGAGGGATTTATTATTATTCAAATTGCAGTATAATGCAGGGATCTTGTATTGAACACAGAAGCTCAGCAAGTGACCACACGTAACGCAATACGTTAGTCAGTAAATCATCTATTTTAGATCATTCAATGCATTTTATCAATCTTTGATTTTATTATACAGATATTTTTGTGTGGGGAATGAAGTGATTTAAATACTTTGAATTTGCTGTGCATATTTTTTGTTGGAATAAGGTAAAAAATCTACAATTCTGCGATTTCAAAATTTGGATTAGATATTCCTTGACTAGCCAGCTAGATCCCATCGCAAAGTTAGAACCCGCGTCTGCCGCGTTTAAATAAAGTTCTATGTCTTCGGTAGAAAAAATTAACGATTTTCATAATATATCCACTCAATTCAATCAGAGATGTTAGAGATGATAATCAATGATTTTTCGTAGCATTTTCACGTAATCAAGAAGTTTTTTTTAGTCATTTGCGTTTCTCAGTTTCTAACAATTGCCGGTTGCCCCTCCGCAATTCTCTTTTTAAATCTCATTTTGAGCACACACTTTTAGACGCCATCGTGTCGGAAATTGAAACTCGAGTTCAAAATTCGAGTTTTGATTTTTATAACGAAATAAGTTGCTGAAAACGTTTCGTGAGTCTAACCAAACATTCCATATCTTCGTTTGTGCTATTTGCGCGGGAAAATACTGTTTCAGAAATAAGTCTTAATATTTCTAATTGAATTTTCTAAATCTTTGTTTGGACTCGAAAATGTTAGTAAAGCTTAGGTACTTTAATTCTTGACTATGGATTCTTATAATTTTTAGGATCCTTCTAAATCGTCGACTCTTATAATTTATAAATTAATCTGTTGGTGTTATGTTTTCAAGGATTGAACATGTTACATACTTTGCATACTTGTAATGTCGACTGCTTTATAATAAATTTTTTGACTAAACTGTCAATCATATTTTTAGAATGTAACAATCTTCAGTGCTGGCAATCTTTTAATTTATAACAATAAATGTCACTTTCGATTAAAACTAATTTAGTTCTGAACATTTTCAGATTTTTTTTTTAATTTGGATACTCATTTTTATCACTCATATACGCGCAAAAAAATACTTATTTGAAAAAAATCCACATTGAATTCGTTTCACTCTGATTAGTTAATTGAAAATGTCCAATTGTTCAACTTTGAATTTTGGAAGAGTTTAATTCGGAATTCTTCCAATTCAAAACTGTTCACCAGTCTCATTTTCATCTTCAAAATGTTAAACTTAATATGATTTTCAGAATTGTTTTCACAAAAATTTTTTCATTAGCTTCATGGTGAATATAAATTAATTTTCCAAATACTCATGCCTTACTCATTAATTAAGGAGATCGAATTTCAAAACAATACAAGGAATTTATTTTCACACAGCCAGATAAAATGATTCCACGTGACATATGAGATCGTATAGAGGAAATAGAAGTACGTGAAAATATATTTACTTTCAATCACATGATTACGTTTTTGATGGAAAAGCCTAATCTCAAAATACTTAAGGGATACATCTCCGGTTTATCGATGCACAGTCTCTAAGAACAGTTATTTTCATTACAGGACCGTTCTTTATTATTAAATTTACACCAGACAGAAACAAAGGATAAGTTTCTAAAACAAGGACGTATCGTTCGTTTATGAAAGTTCTGTACATCCAGGATAAGAGAAGTTTGACATAAAAAATATAACACCTTATTAAAATATATTTATAAATTTTGAATCAATTTCTGTGAAGTTCTTACGTATCCTCTTTTTTAAATTACTGTTCACAAGTATTCTACTTTCCAAGAGCGCGATTTGCAATATGAATGTGTGAATTAAACGGTTCAGTCAGTTTGACTTCCATCACTATATGCTTTGTTTTTCTTCATCGCCTTCACTCCTTCGATGACTCTTGCTTTTCTTGGCTCTAAATTCCTCCCACTTTCTGTGATTAAGAATTTGAAAATCATCAACCTTAGCGATGAGTTCCAGATAATTAGAAAGCTTCAAAAGTTCTCGATCCTTGTGTCTGTTCAGATGAGCTTGTTTAAAAGGTCGTATTCTAAGACCTGATTGTGGGTTCATGATAAAATTCCTTCTGATGTCATCGAACATTATTGTATTTTTAGGAGAGAACTGCTCGTATTTTCCCCAAATAATTCCTAGAGGTTTTACATCGACTACTCCATATTTTGGAGTGTGAACAGAGATCATGGCTAGAGAATCTAAGTGGAAAGCGATTTTATAATTGGGATTGCTAGTGACACCAAGAAGCTTCATCTTTTCGTTGATCCACTTCATACTAGTTGCTGACCAGATAACGATGTCGTAATCTTTGTAGGCTCTTGTGAGAAATTCGTGTAAGTAGGGTCGCATAAGTTCTATGCCAGACTCCGCTACTGACCTGTGATCAAAAAGGGTGTAATCTATGTCAAGAACTAGAAGCTTTTTTCCCTCCCTCAGCGGATTTAATTCCTGAACATTGTATTGCTCTATTCGTTTCTGGATCTTCGAAAGATATACCTCAGCTTTCTCGATTTCCACTTCCTCTTCCTCAATATCTAGATCGTTTATAACATCTGGCAAGTTTTCAGGGGCTTGACTAACTTCTGCTATGTCCTCTTCACGCGAGCCCATCAGCATAAGTTTGAAGCCCTTTTTAATGCCCAACATACCAATCGTGTCCTCATCTTGGGCCGCTTTACCTGGAAAAAAATTATTTTTTTATTTGAAAGTTAGAGATCGTAGACTTCACGGACGATTTGAAATTTTATGTTTCTCCCGATTAAATTTTTTAATTATCAGAGTCAATTCAAAATAATTTTCTTTGTATTATCCCTGAAAGGGTATTAAATGAAAAAAATAATTCATATGTACAATAATTAATGATTGGAAAATAGATTTACCCATTTAGTTTATGGTTCAGGTTACACAAAATTAATTTTGTTTTTGATAATAAAATTAACGAAGGATAAGTTAAGTAAAGCGTAAAAATTGCTACTGAATTAAAACACTAGAAAATAGTTTTTAATTATTAGTTTTTAATCTCTGTATTGCGTAAATAATGTTATTTATGGTACAATATTTTCAGAAGTACGATTTCGTTAAAAAAAAAGTTGCAAGGATCCTTTTGTTTGACTACTTTTTAGGTTAGGAATAAAGTACTCGAAATATTAAAATAAAATGGATGTTAGTTTTGAAACAGATTACTAGCAATGTAAAGGAAAATAAGTGAAATAGAGTGACGGAATAATACTAATAAAGACCGAAAATTAACACATAAAGTAAATAACAAAAGAACCTTTAAATTTAAGGTTGAGAAGCTTCTGTCTTTCAGGTCTCACACCAGTTTCTTTGTGAATCCGTTCTTTCAAAGTCAAAACGGTATCACTTTCCAAAATGCTACAAATCTCGTACTCTTTCCCACTCCATTTCACTGTAATTTTATACTCATTTTCCATTCTGAATTTTCGAAAGCAATTTTTGGCAAACGTGAATAACTCAAAATTGGAAAATTAGTCAAAGTCAGACTCTTATTTCTTGAGTTCACAGATTACTGTTGGGATGCGATTACTCAAAGTCAATAGGAATTTAACGTAAACAAGAAATAGCAAGCAAACGTAAACATAAAAAACAAAATTTTGTTTTCATACGAATGCCGATTGTTGACTGTTTTAGAGTGACGGGAAAATGCAGATACTACGCAGTCGGTAATGTCGTTTTGAGAAAATATTATCAGATGGTGCTGCCTCTAATGGAGTGGGACATTTTTTCGTACTACATACCAAACTAAAAATAAATTGTTCATTTTTACCGACTTCAACCAAAAGGAGGAGGTTCTGTATTCGACCTGAATGTTCTTTTTTTTTATGTATGTTCACGCATATCTCTGGAATGGCTGAACCGATTTTATTAGATTTAATTATTCATCATATTCAATATTCATACACTAATAACATCTAACTAAAGTAAATATTCTGTCTAGGAAGTTGAAACTTTTTTGTGTGAAAAACTTTTTTTTCGGAACTTTTGAAAATATGTTGTTGCCGGAAAATGTTATGGAAGCGTTTACATAGTGTGCAACCTGAAAAGGGGGGGGGGGGGGTCCTCGTGGTCTGGGAGGTGGGGGTG
>WSXT02186306.1:0-20453 GCA_011762715.2 Neuroterus valhalla | reverse complement strand
GGACATTTCATAAATTCCGCGAAAGTCAATTTTCACATAAAACCAATACCTTCTCATTATGATGAGAATGTAATAACAATAAAAAACATCTCCTTTCATACATTTGAACAAATTAAGTAGTTGATTTTAGATGGAGAATTATAGAATCTTGATTTTAGAATATCATCTAAAGTTTGTTTATTTGTGATTATTATAGATCTTGTTGGTGATTCTAAATAAAAAAGGATGTTTAAACCTAGTATACCAGAAAAACTTCTTTATTCAAAAAAAATTATGACCGATTTTCATTTGTTTAGTTACCCTGGCAACGATTTCTGTTTCCTGACAACTAAATAAGTGGAGATCTTCAAGAAGACGAAAAGTCGTTCCTTTTTCCTAAAATCGAGCAAAAAAGTCTCAAGGGGCAGAAAACATCCCGAGTATCGAAAACTTGAAAAAAGGTAACTTTTTCGTTGATTTGTGTCACATTTTAGAAAGAATTTTTCCCTCCAAGATTCTCGAGCTTGAAAAATAAAAAAGTTGCGAATATTATTTAAAAAAATATAAGCTCCTTTTCAATAACATTTCTTGTCAAGTTTCTTTTTCTCATTCAATATGAAGAACTTATATTTCAAATTCACTCATTCATCACATGGTCCAATTATTTTCCATTTTTAACTGGATTTCAATTGAGGAATTTTAAATTTGGTTACCTAAAAAAATGAATTGGTTTAAAAAACAGGTTAATGAACATTTTTAATTTTTTCAGATTTAAGGATGAAATTTACGTGTGTCCTACTTGGAATCCTGGGAATTTTGACAGAATGTTGGGGAATCGCGTTGGATCGAGCAGGTATATTTTTTTAATCGAAATAAATTATAATAATCTTTCAAATGAAGTTTTTAAATAAGAATAATTCCTAAAATTGAATTCGGTTATAAATGAAATTTTATAGTAACGGAAATTCATCTTATATTAAAAGTAAATATTTTTAGTTCCAGCCAATCGAGAGCATGCAGGGCCTTTCGAAAAATTTTTTGATGGAGAAATCAAAGTCCCGGGAATCGAAAAATTTCTTCAAGCTAAAAAGTCACTCAAACCGGAAGACGAAATGAAAAATAATCGATACCGTGGGAAAAGGTAAATTCAAGTATCAAAATATATTACAATTATTTTTTATAATAAAACAATAGATAAAAAATTTCCAGCCCCTTAAAAAAAAATGCAATTCTTACAAATTTGAAAGTCATGTCTTCGCTGTTTTAAATTGTCTGTTTTCAAAATTTCGCATTTTCAAATTGCTCCAGCTAGAATTATCTGATATGAATTTTTGAATTTCGGAAAGCTTGAGATAAATTCGGGATCGTTTGATTTGGAATGTTGAGAGAATTTTTATTTTTTATTGAATTTGAAAAGCATTTTATCCCTCAACATGCATTTTGAACCATCAAATTCCATAATGATCTGAAGTTTAAACGCTCAATTTCCATTTCAAATTGCTTTATTCATAATGTTTAAGAAAAAATGTATTCCATATTTGATTGATAGGGCTGTCATTTCTGAATTGAATTTTGCACCATCAAATTAAAAAATTATCTAATTCCTTCCTTCATCTCCCATTCCACTAACACATCCCTCCAATACATGTTCCCATGTTCATTCTCCCCGTTCACATACTCTTCACTTTCTTTTCTCCTCTTCTTCCCAATACATCGATTCCCTGACCTCGTTTCCCAATCTAAATCCTGCTTTTCTTGTCCATCTCTTTTCTCTCCACGCCTTCCAAAATAATCTGGTAGTCCTTCCTTTTTTTATAACCGTATACCATTTATTGTATTTTGACTCCCTAATCCTTCCCCATCTTTCTTTTATTTGACTTCCGTTTTCCTTTTCCCTTTCCCTTTCCCTCTCCCTCTCCCTTTCTCTTTCCCTTTCCCTCTATCTTATACCATTTATTGTATTTCCGTTTCTCAATCCTTCCTCATCTTTCTATTAATCGACGTTCCTTATCTTTTTCTTCTCATTCTTGAAAGTTCGCTCCAATGTCCTCTCCTATATGTCTCCTATATCCCTTCTTTCTTCTTTTTATTTTGTTAACTCGTTCGCCCTTCCTCTTCTTCCTTCCACCTCCCCCAGACATTATTTCAACAACTCCCCGCCCTTTCCCCTCTTAGATTTTCTTCACATTTCCATCCCTTTTTCCCTGCTCTGATACTTAATTTATCCCTTTGCGTTTCCACTCTCACCATACATCCAGGTGTCCTCTAATCCATTCCTGTAACCTTTCCATCTCTTCCCTTTACTTGCATCCCCATATTTCTGCCCCATATCCTGAAACCGGCCAAATCAGGGTATCGAACAACCACATTCTCCTTTTCCAATATTTATTGAATCTTCTTTTTCATATGCCCTATACCTGCTTTTTAACTTCTGCCGCTTTTTTTTCTTTCTCTTATATGTGCTTTATGATCTCCATTAACTCGCAGGGTGTATCCCAAATATTTAAACTCTTTCACATCTTCTATCCTTACTCCCTTCCATCTTCCAATACACATTTTCTCTTTTACATGGTTTTTTTCTTTTCCCTCCTTTTCTGAACCCCATTATCTTCGTCTTTCCTACATTCGATCTCCATTTCTTCTTATCTAAGTATCTCTTCAACCCTGTGATTAGACCCGCCTCTCATTGCTTCTTCCAAGTCTCACGAAATATTTCTGGAATACTTTCCATCAGACCTACCCTTATACCTCTTTAATTCTCCCATGTATTATAAAATTTACAACGTAAATGTTGTCCATCACCCTCATTCCTTTCCTAAACCACGTCTGACTTGGTGGCACTATCTCTTTTTTCTTAACTTCTTTCTTCAATCTCTCCAATAATACCGTTACACATAACTTTTACAAAGTTGGAATTAGCGGCATTCTCTTATAATCTTTAACCTCCTCTCTTTTGCCTTTTTTCAATATCTTCACCACTTCCCCTTTCTTTCCATATCTCTGGCCAACCCTCTCCTCTCCATACCCTATTGCACATTATCCATGCCTAATCCTTTAGTTCATTCCCCCCAAATTTCCATACTTCATTTGGGATTTTATCCAGACCTGGAGCTTTCGCCCCTTCCATTATTCATGAAACATTGATTGTTTCGTCTCTTGTTATTCCCACGTCTCCTTCCCTTCCCTTCTTCCGCCTTTCCTAACTTTATTCTTCACCCCTTCTAGCAGATCCATTAAATACTTCTACCATTTTACCATCTCAATATCCTGGTCTACCCTTTTACTTCTTTTTTTCTCTTTACTCATTATTTCTCAAACCTTTTCTTCTGTTTAGCTCTTTTCCGCCTCTTCTTCAAACCTCTTATTTTCCTCTTGTTTTTTCTCATCACACATCTCAGTATATTCCTTCTTTTTTCTTCCATATCTTTCTCCACTTCTTTTTTTTCTCCTTTATCTCCTAAGTTCCTTCCTTACTTCCTATTCTTTCTCTTTCCTTTCCTTATCGCATCCATTTCTGTTCTCTTTTCCACTAACTATCTTCATTATTATTTCCTTCTAACATCCTTTAACTTCTATTTTATTTAAACTATTGTTTAATTGTTCCCTCCTATTGGCCAATATCCTCATCCTGTTCTTTTACCTTTACATCCTTTCCACCCCTACCTTTGATACTCCAATCACCCTCTAACGTCAGCATTGATGAAAAGTGATCAGCATCTTTATATTCTCCTACCCATAGTTTCTTTACCTTCTCTGCTGCCTCGTCTACTATGACAGAGTCAATGACCGTTCCCTTTCTACCTCCCAAACATGTATATTCACCTTCCTCATCCCCCCCCCCCATTATTTCCATTTATAATGAACCATCCCATTTCTTCTAAGCACTTTAACCATTTCCTCTCTTCCTCATTCAGTATCTTGTCTTTGTATTTTCTTTTTCGCTCTTCTTCTCATTTCCTTCTTCCTCTATCTCCTGTTCTTGCATTAAAATCTCCTCCTAGTACAAGTTTCATCTCCTCTTTATTTTCATTCGTCCCTTCTTTTATTTCCTTAGATTTTTCCTGCATATCTCCGTTCACATACACTCGTGCTATCTTCCAACTCTCTCCTCCCATCTTTATTTCTTCTACCAATAATCCTTC
Organism: Neuroterus valhalla; assembly: GCA_011762715.2. Classification (NCBI taxonomy): domain Eukaryota; kingdom Metazoa; phylum Arthropoda; class Insecta; order Hymenoptera; family Cynipidae; genus Neuroterus; species Neuroterus valhalla. The sequence goes on along the minus strand of WSXT02186306.1, from coordinate 16,332 downwards.
ACTTTCTTCCTTCATCGCTCTCCTATCCTTCTCAGCTAGATATTCCTCTCTTATTCCCATCACCACACCTTCCATTGCTTCCTTTCTCATTCCTCCTCTTTGCATTTTGAATATGCCAACTGAATATGCCACTGTTCCAAATTTCTCATGAATTCTCTATCTTTTCTCTCCAATCCTGCTACATTCTCTTCTATTAACCCCTTCCTTCCTCTCCTTTTTCTTTTTGCTTTCTACTAATTCTTATTCGCTCTCTTTCCTTCTTTTCTCTTCTAGTCCCCCGACACTGCAGATTTAATAACTTAACTTTGACTGCACTCATCCCAATCCTACCATGTATCTTGTTTTTTTTTCCCATACTTGACCCACGTTTCCTTTACATCCTTTATCTCCTCCGCTCAACCATCTTCTGTTCTTGGTTCTCTTCCATATTACTGCCTTTTCTCCAATATTACCTCCATATTTTCATCCCTTTTCTTCTATTTGTTAGGCGCCGTTTTGTCTTATCTTCAAATCCCTTCCTTCTGATCTGACACCTTTTATGACTATATTTTCTCTCCTTTCCTCTCTCCCCTCCCTTTCTCTCTCTCTTGTTCCTTTCCATTATTCTTCTAATTTTCCCCAACCTTTACCTATCTACATCCTCTTCCCCTTATTCCTTCCCTCCAAGCTTCCGGGTTCCGCTTTGCATATCTTCCAACCTACTTTTCAACTCCTTCACTTTTTCCTTTGGCTTCCCCTGCTTCTCTAGTTTTTACTCTAGGTCCTGCGTCCTTTCCTCTAAATTTCATCCGTTCCCCCATGTCTCTTCTTGGTTTAACCATTCTATACTTTGTTCCATCTTCCCGTTCTTTCTGTCTCTTTTGCTGTATTTCCATCACCTCTACCACAATTTTTGAATTTCTTTGAAACAACCCCTTTCATTGGCCCTCTTGCCTCATCTCTCTTTTTCTCTTTTCCCGTCTGTGAACTCAACATTTTTTATTATTCACTATTGACTTAAGCCCCCTACTCTCCCTGCCTTCAACCGCACCTCCTCTGGCGCTCAAACCCCTAAGCGTCTTGTCTTGCTACTATACCCGCAGAGGGCCACGTCTCGCCCTTTGACGTCGCTCCCGGTGCTTCCTGAGCCTGCTACTATCTACTCAACTCTGCCATCAACCCGCAGTTATCCCCCTATAACCTGCCCTGCAAACCGATCTCCGCACCCCGACCCCACGTCAACTGACACAAACCTTACTCTCAACCAACCTCTCAAACGAACTAAATTCAACTCAAACTCAGAAATTGTCACTCACCTCTCAAATTCCTCTACTTACCACATACAATCCCATAACCCACAAATCTCCGCCACTCCCTCTTACCCTCAAATATCCTCAAACTCCACCACAGTCACACCAAAACCCAGGCAAAACAATTACTGAGTCTTTAAATTTTCAAACAGGGACTGGAAGTTCATCTTTGAAAGTAAATATATTTTGATCAAAATTCAGAAAACGAAATTCCAGACACTTAATATTCTCGAAAAAAAAGAAATACTAATTCTCGATCCAAAAATGTAAATATTTCAATTTTCAATTGGAATTTTTGCTCAAAATTGATTTTATTTTCTAGTTTTAACATTGCAGATTATGAATTTTTTGTTATGAGTTAGATGTACGCTCAAATGTATTCATAATTATAACTCACATTTATAATCATGAGAAGTATTCAACAAACACATAATTCCTGCTTTGTCCCCTAGGCATTCCAATCTCCCTTGTTATTTTATAAGTGCGGGTGAATCGCGCGAGTTAGTCTTCCAGCGTCGTCGATGATACGATTCTCGCTCATGGACTTCTCGCCAGTGGCGAATGCGGACCAATCCAGCGTTCTCCCTTCCACTGACCTTCGCGTGGGGAATGCTTGCTCGTCGGGTATAAATACAGCGCGTCTCGAGACAAAGACTCACTCCTCTTCAGGGCACCGAACTGTTCACATGGTCTCAGTGACCATTAGAGTTACCTTGATCAAAAATTTGCCGCCTCCCTCCCCTCTTCCAAAACCTGTCGCCCTGGGCAGTTGCCCGTGTTTGCCCCTCATTTATATGCGGCCCTGGCGACCATAACGCAGCCTCTCTCCATATGAGAAAACAACCGAACCCATGAAAAAGATCGGAAAACATTAATTCCTAAACAGTTAAGAATGATCAAAAATCCTGAATCAAACAAAGCCCTACTAATATTTTCCCTTTTTTGGTTTATAGATCAGAGCTACTGGTCTCGGAAAATCCAAAAAATCGGATCGCAAAAGGACTTGATGAATTCAAGGACGATTTTATTTTTCCAATGGAGGAAAATTTATACACTGTCCCCAAAGAAGATGAAAAAGAAAAGCCCCAAAATGTAGTTTTGCTCTTCATCGACGAGTCGGGCCAGGATCGTCAGGAATTATGGAACAGTTTACGAACATCAAGCCATTTTCCAGTTTACGGATTTCTCCAAGTTCGTGAGATTGTATTTTATCTTAAAGAAGTTCTTGGAATTATATTATTCAATATACAAATAGGAAGAAGTAAAAATCATTTGTGACAACTAAAAAATCCCGAGGAATTAAATTCCTGACTTGCAGGATCCCCGAAAAAGAAAATTTCGAAATTTGAAATTCCCGAAATATTAAATTTCTCGACTGAATACAGAAACCGAATTGGAAAATTCGCGAATAATTCAAAACCCAACATTTTTATAATATTGCGAAGTTCCCTGCATGAGAGAATTCCTGAATCATATAATGCCCCAATCTCATCAATTCGGAAAATGGTTTTTCAATCATCTGTATACATTTATCATCAACAGAATAATTAAATTTTTGAGGATGAACAGAACACGAGTTGTCCGGAAAATTTTCATCTATCAAAATATTTAATTATATTCTCCCGGGAATTCTCTGATTGGGCAATATTATAAATTGTGGAGAATTCGGGAATTTTATGCCTCACCAGGAGTTTCCTCTTTTAGATATCATTCTCTTTCAGAAATTGGAAGTCGTTCCATTAATATCGAAATAATCAAGTAAATTGACTTCTAAAAATGCCAAAAAATTTTAGACCTGTCAAAATGAGGGATTGAGATTTTCTCTGGATGGAACTCCAGTTTCTGGACGAGAATATGACTGCGAATGTGAAAATTTTTTGCGAGGAAATGTGGCTTCTTTGCTCTCTTGGGCCCAGCGTGCGAAGGAAATGGCAACTGGTAATTAGGAAAAAATTTCGAATTCAAGAATTGTTTTCTTTTTTAACTGAACTGTTATACAATATTCCAAAATATATTAATTGGAGATTGAATAATTATCTTCAAATAAATTCAGAATCATTACGTTTCACAGAAAATCATTATAAAGAGAAGAAGATTATTCATAACTGATTCTAATACTCAATTCTCGAAAAGAAAATAATATAATATTCAAATAATTTTAGGCGCAGTTTCAGTGACAAATTCTTCAATACCCACTCCTCTTGAATACGATTCGCTAATTTTTGGACACAACTCTGAAAATTCCGAAAAAAACAAAATGAAAATTTCAAAATCTCGGATTCATGATGAATGGCATCTGATAGATGTGAATAAGGGAAATATGAGCTCTGCTCCGCCTCCAGTTTCTTCTACCCCGAAGCAAGAGGGTGAGTCTCAAATCATTTTTTATAAATTTAAACATTAATAATTATCAATATTAAAAGTTTTGCCTCTAACTTTTAACGATTCTCATAAAACTCTTTGATTTCGATGTACGCCTTAATGTATTCATAATATATTCATTATATATTCCGTCCCCTGGGCATTCGCGAGACTCCCTCCCAGCAGCATCAATTTTGGAATTCTCGGTAATGGATTTCTCGCTAGCGGTGAGTGCGGACCAATCGAATGCAACCTCTCCCACTCACCGCGCGTAAGAAATGCTTCCCAGACAGCTATAAATAGGGCGCGTCCCGAGACCGGGACTCACTCCTCTTTCAGTACCTAGGCTGATCACATAAACAGAATCTTATTACTAAGCAAACCCAGTCATGAAAATGTCGATGCACATCGACGAAAACGCCTCGTCATTCGCAGTAACCACGATGCTTGCTCGTATGTAATCACCAGTGACCGTAAAATCAAATATCTTTCCTCCTCCCTACCCATCAACAAGGAAAGAACTGAAATGAGAAAAAAAGCGGGGTTTTCAGGACACGAATGATTTGGACGAGGAATACTGATTGTTTACTACTCCATGTTTAATCAAACAAATGAATTTCTATTCCAAGTTGAACAAATATTCAATCCTAGAATAGAAGAAAATTTTTGATAAAATTTTTAAATATCTGATTCCTCTCCCTGTACAAGAGTCTGCTTCTCATCCACTCCTCATCCCTCCATAGCTTGTCATACAAACTTTCGGTTGTTCCCATCTCTTTCCTCAATCCCGTCTGGTTGTGTGGGATACTATCTTCCTCTTCTATCTAATTTTCTAACCTGTTTCTCAGCACTTCGGCATAGAATTGAAAACTTACCGACATCATTGCGATAATACTATTATCCACCACCTTTTTATCCTCTCCTTTTTTAAAAAGCGGTATCACTTATCCCATCCTCCATTTTTCGGGCTACTTTTCTTCTCTCCATACTTTGTTTTATATTTTTTTATATATTTTTATATTGTTTTATATTTTTTAATATATATATTTTTTTCTTTCTTCCCCCCATGAAGCCCTTTGAAGTACTCCATCCAGTCGCTCATTCCTTCATCCTCATCCACTCCCTCCCTTCTTCCTCTTTTCCTGCTCAACACCTCCCTTTCCTTCCTTTGCTACATCTTTTAAATCCTCCGTTTACCTTACCTCCTCTCTGTCTTTTATCCCTCAACATTCTCTCATACACTCGTTTCCATCTACTACACTCCTCTTTACCAATCTCCTCTACCTCGATTCTTTCACACTATCCTCTATTTTCCCTCTCCTTCCTTACATTCCTCATCCAACTATATTTTCTCACCATTCCTATATCTCCTTTTGGACTTTCTTTCCCTTTACCCTTCTCGATAACCTCATTTATTATTTCTATTATCTCACCAATCCCTTCCTCTTCTGGACCTCTTAGATTGTCACTCTTCGTTTCTTCTTTAGAAACTTCTCTTCTCCCCAGCGGCCCATGTTCATCTCCCTTTCGTCATCTCTTTCCTTCTTTATTCTAGAGCATTTATGACCTCCTTTCAATCTCGCTGTTATCTGAAAGCTCTTGGAGCCTACTTCTATTCCCACCAAAAGCTTACCGATTCTTTCTTTTCCTTGGAAGTAGTCTATCACGGCAGCTGCTCTCCAAGTAGATGTGGTTTCTCTTTCCTCATTCTCCCTTGTGTTGCGAATGAACCACCTTAGCTCTCTTCTCAGATTCAGAAGTATCCCACCTTTTCAATCTATTTCTTTGTGTTCCAATTTTCTTGAGAACACTTCTTACTCTTCACCCCGTACCTCTCCCACCCCCCAGATTCCTAGTCCAGGCATCAAGGTCACCCCTCTCAAAACCAGCCCCTCTCCTTTTTCCTTTATCCACCTCCTAAGATTTTACCTCCTCTCACCTCCTTTCCATCCCTTCTCTTCTCCAGTTCTTCTGTATACACATACTGCTGATTCTTTCATTTTTCAACTTTGATCCTTCTCATCAGCACTCCGTCCGTGGCGCCATCTTCCTATGATTCCTGTTCCACCACAAAACTATCTCTCACCCTTGATAGCATGCTATACATCCCTGTCCCTTTTTCATATTCCTATCTCACTCCTTGCGTCCTTCAGACATAGTCATGGGGTAAATTTCTTCCTATTTCAATATCTACCCATGTCTCACTAATAATTATTACGTCCCACCCTTTTAGTTTACCTCAGAAATTAGCTTGTTTGTTTTTCAATCCCGAAACATTCTACAATGCTACCTTCACTTCCTGATTTTCTGTAGCCCTCTTCTCTATGCTTGTTTGCCTCCCGTTGCCTCCACCGCGTTTCTCATCCTTCCAATTCTCTCTTCTATGTCCTTCTTCCTTCCTTGCCTTGTTTGACAGATTTTCAAAACTTTTTTTCATTTTTTCTAGCCCCTCATCTCTCCGTTCATCTATTCTAACAGTGTTCACCTTCCTTTCTTCTTCCCAAGCACTCCGTCGTATCATCCATTTACCTCTTCTTCCCTGATAGGTTATTTTTTCCTCTATTCTTTATGTTCCTTTCTTTAACATTCTCCTTCTCTCCATTATTTTAAATCTATCTAACCCACTCCCTAGTGTCACTAAAAAAATTCCTTTTTCCTCTTCTTGTATCCCTCTTATTCTTCTCACCCCTTATACCCTAACTCTTGCTTTAATGTCACTAATCACATTCCTTACGTACGATGATTTGTTCTCTAACATAAAATTGAGTGAATCATCACTCAGTCAGTTCATACAAGTGAAAAATACTTCCGTCTTTCCCACCTTCATTCACTTTCTCGCTCCTCACTATTTTTCTATACTCTGCTCAGCTCCTATTTCTTATTCGCTCAATCTATCTTATATTACTATCATTTCTCTTTTTATCCGTTCCTTATTTTTTCTCAGTAGATCATCTACACTTTCCAGTTCCTCCATACTTTCTCTTTTTATTTTTCTTTCTCTTCCTGATTCTTTTGTGATTTTTAACATCCTTCCTTGTCCCAACACCTTTCCTTCTCCAATGTTTTAGTCTTTTACACATTTTCTCTCTTGATTCCTTTCTCATTTTCATTCTCACTTTCAAATTCCTTTCCTTCTTTCTCTCTTTCCAATGTTCCAATAATTTAAAAATACTCCAAACATTCTGATGGATGGAAAATTAATGAAGAAATATCAATTTTTAAATTGTATAACAAAATTGATGACCGGGAATTGTAATTATAGCATAAAGCAGAATAATTATAATTGAAGCTGTCCGAAATTGTCTGTTACTACTTTCTGTATTTTCATGAAGGTTTTCTCCAGTAGGAATTTTTCCCTGTAAGAAAGTAAAAAATGAAATGGTAAACAATATTTTAATTTGAACAAAGACTTGCAATAGAAAATCTTTCGAATAAGTAAAATATCAATTGAAATATGATTTGTTAATCTAAATGTGAATGCAAAGAGTTACATGAGAAAATCAAATGAAATGAATGTCGAATCGCTTTTAATTAGAAATTTGAAGTTACATTCTTATATGATTCTTATGAATTCAGTTTATAAGAAATTGAATAATAACTAATTGACAGCAAGATTCGGAAATATTTTTTATTAGTATAAGGAATAAAAAATAAAATTTCCGAAGAATTGCGGAAATGTTATTTTGGTATAATTTTTTTCCAGGAGCAGGGATGTGGGACGTTTTTGACACTTTTTCGAAGATCCGTATTGCAATTTTCCGGAATTGGCTTGAAACTTTGCACAAAAATTCTGGAAAAACACAAGACAAATTTTCGGCAAAGACAACTATCTCGGTGGGATCCGAATTGGTCGAATTGATGGGGCACACTATTGATGAATTGAAATCCTTATCGGATGATAAGGGATTTATTATGGTCGCAATCGCGCCTGGAAATGAAATTTCTCCTGCGATCAAAATTTTGCAAACAGAGGTAAATATTTTTGAATATGATTGGACTGAGATTAATAATTATACCTAAGAAAAATAGCCCATTCAATAATTATGAATTATTCTCTTAAATAGAGTAATTTTGTTAATAGAGTAATGAAATAACCAGATTGCAAAATTTTTTTATTTTATAACGTTGCGGTTTTAACATAAGTTGAACCCGTAAAGTTGATGGTCGCTTCCTACTCACCAGTATCGTCAGAAGAATATGGTGGACGAGGCGCAAATTTGAAGCGTCTACGAGCCCATTGAGTCGGATTTCAATCAGGCTGCTTGGCTCAGTAGATAGCGTACCGACTTGATAAATCAACGGCCTGGCTTCAAATCCCGGTCTGGAGCCAATTTTTGTGCTCTATTGACTATTCGCAGGTCTTCGAATTTCAGAAATATAGAGGAGTAGATAGCCGGGAATCTCTGTTACGAATTGGCGCTCAACGTGGGGACATCTTTTATAACGACTTTCCCAGCCCTATGGGATATAAAACTGGGAGTGACTTCACAATGATGATTCGAATATGAAAGAGCTAACGAATGTTGAATTTTGTATTTACCCGGTGGCGCCAGGCACCTATTTGGAGTCACTTAGCAAACGGATCCTTCAAATATTTATTCTAAGTTGAACGATTTGTAAATCCCTACGGTCCTGAATAATTGCCCTAACTCAAGGTAGACAGATGTTTGGGAGTGCGAGAAACGTTATAGACAGCAAAGTTTAAGCATTAAGGAAAGTCCTTAATGTATTCAGTAGGGAGAATTATAAAAATAGTTCAAGAAGCCTTTGGCTGAAAGAGAACAAAGAAAGCAGGCATTGCCTCGTTGCGATAATTAGATAGCGTTACCTGAAGAGCATGACGCGAACCAAATGAGTAGGTGAACTTTACAACACGCCCGAGAAATATGTTCAAAACTATACTAAAAAATATCTCAAATGGCAAAAACTTAGCGACGAACAATCAGAAACCAAAACAGGAAAAATGCTTACTCTGATTACCAGGAGAAAACAACTCCATACTGTTGCGTTCTGTGCTCAAATGCACTCCCTTGAAAATGGCGGGAAGTCTGAGTCTCTACGAGTGCCCCACGTTGGGCGCAAATTTGTGAGAGGGATGCTCAGCTATCCACCGCTATACTTCTACAATTCGCAGACCTGCGAATAGTCAATAGAGCTCGAAACTTGGCTCTGGATCGAGATTTCCACCCAGGACGCCGATTTATTAGGTCCGCACGTTATCTACTGCGCCAAGGAGCCTGAAATGTAATCAGCCTCAATGGACTCGTAGATGCTTTAAATTCGTTCTATATCCACTATATGTTTTTTACGATACCGGTTAAAAGGTAGAAGTTGATTCTTATTTTTTTTTTCTGATAATAATAATTTTTTCAAGATTCCCCCGAAGGATACTTTGTTGATCGTGTCAGGGATTTGTTCACAAGAGAGGAAACTCGTTCCCTTCTTCGCTAGTGGACCAGGATCAAAATATCTCTATGAAGCAAGAACAATTTGTGATATAAATTCAGCTGTTAGAAAAGCTGTTTCTGGCTGCTATGGAATTTTGTGTGAAGTCGAATCTTTGAACCCAGTTCGAGCTCCTGATCACGAAATTCACAGGAGATTTCCCAGGGCAAAGGCCAACGATGAAAAGGTGAGATGGAATTCTTCTTTCTTCATATTGAAATTTCAACAATTACCAAAAGATTAAAAAATTTGAGATTTGAATTAAGGAAATCAAATTTAGTGTACACTTTTTTTTGAAATCTTACGGAATTCCTAGAAGTCCTTGTAATCTTCTGAAATCCTATGAATTCCTTAGGAATTTTGTAATGCCTCAAAGTGCCTTCGAAATCTTCTAAATCCTCTTGAAAGTCTTCGAAATCATTCTAGTATTTTTTTCATCCGCGGAAATTGTTCTTGATTAACTGAGATATTTGAAAATTATTCAAAATCCTTTGATGACTCTCAAAATTATTTTAAATCTTCCAAAATAATGTTATGTCCCCTTGAATATTTTAGCATGATCAAAAATCCTCTGGAACCCTTTAAAATCCTTGGTGATCCGCGGCAATCATTTTTGAAATCCCCAAAAACCTGTCAGACTTCTTTGGAACCCTCTATACCTCTTGAAATTATTCAAAATCTTTCGGAATATTAGGCTTCCTGTGGAAATGTTCCCAAATATTTTTTAGTCCCTCGAAATCCCTTTTAGTCCTTTCTAATCTACTAAAATAATTTTTCCATGAAAAAAAAATCAGTTGCGATTTCGCGGTGTGCCTCGAAATGATTCAAAAAAGGTGATTTTTCTCAAACCATATTCCTATGTTTCAAAATCTTCTGGAATTCCCTGGAATCTTCTGCAATCTGCGAGAATAATTTTTGGATCCCTAAAAATTGGTCAAAATTTTGTGATGTCCCTAAAATTTATTCAAGATCCCGCAAAGTACACTACTTCGCAAAATATTAATAATAATCCTTTTGAATTCCCTGGAACCCTCTCGGAATCCTCTTTAATCAACAGGAATCGATCTTAAGACCTTAAAATCTCTAAAAACACATTAAAATCCTTGAAAATCTTGTGATTTCTACTGAAATATTTATGAATCTCTCAAAATCCCGGAAACTGCCTTACAACTCTCCAGGATTCCATTGAAGAATACGGAATTTTCTGAAATGACGTACTATGTTTTGTAATATTAGAAGATCCCTCAAGATGACTTGGAAATCTTCAAAATCCTTCCCATTTCAAGAAATAATTTGTTTAATTCACGAAAATCGGCCTAAACTTGTTTGCACCTCTTTGAATCCTTTTGTTGGTCCTTAAAATTACATGATTTTCGAAAAACAAAAATATTCACGAGGATTTTCCGCAAAATCCCTGAAAATCCGTCAAAATCATTTATACTGTCTTGAAATCCTTTGTTATCTTTTAAAATCTTTTGCGTTTGACTAAAATATTCGGAAATTTCTCGGAAACCTCCAGAATTTATGTAAATCCTCTGTTATCTCTTGGAATCCCTACAAATCCTCCAAATTACACGATTGTTGACCAATGAAAATCCTTCGTAATCCAGGGACATTTGACTGTAGAAATCTGTCGAGACTTTCGGTTTGTCTTGAAATCCCTTGAATAATTAGTGAATCACATGATTTTGACTGAAATATTCAGAAATTTCTGGAGATTCTTAAGTATCTGTCTGAATCCTCTGGTAGCTCTAAAAATCCTTGTAAGCCCTCTTGATCACATGATTGTTGACCGAATGGAATCCTCTGTGATCTACGAAAATCCTCCCAAAAATCTCAGAAAATCCGTCGAATTCATTTGGTTTGTCTTGAAATCCCTTGAAATTTCTTGAAACACATGATTTAGCTGAAATGTCTGAAAATCTCTTGAAATTCTTTAGTATTTTTCCGAACCCTCCGGTATCTCTTAAAATCCTTGTAAACCCTCTTAATCACATGATTTTGGCTGAATTGATTAGAGATATCTTGAGATTCTTTCGTATCCGTCCAAATCCTCCGATTTCTCTTGAAATACTTGTGAATCTCCTAAATCACATCATTGTTGACCGATGGAAATCCTTTGTAATCCATGAGTCATTTTTGGAATCTCTAAAAATCCTCTGAATTCGTTCAGTATTTCTTGAAATCCTTTGTACCCCTTTAAAGAGATATGATTCCTTCCGCAATATCCATGAATTTTTCGAAATCCTCGAAAATGTGTGTAACTCCTGTGGTATCCTCCAAATTGGTATGTAACCCACCAAAGTATTATGTTATTTCTTATAAAAAATTAAAAATCTTCCGCCATCCCTTGAAAACTCTTGAAATCATTTGTCATGCGTGGAAATTTTCTTGAATTCTCAAAATCTTTAAAAACCCAACGAAATTCTTTGGTATCTGTGGAAATCTTTCGAAACTCCTTGAAATCGTTTCTGATCCGTGAAGCTCCTTCTCGGAATACTTAAAAATCCTTCAAAACCATTCGGTGTTTCTGGAATTACTTTGAAATTTCTGAAATCACATGATTCTGGTAAGAATGTTCAGAAATCTCTTAAAATCCTGAAGTATGTGTCTGAATAATCTGGTATCTTTCGAAATTCTTGTAAATCCTCTTATATACATGATTTTTGACCAATGAAAATCCTTTCATATATACTCTAAAAATCCGACGAAATAGTTCAGTTTGTATTGAAATTTTTTGGTATCTTTTTGAATATGATTTTTGACCAATAAAGAGTTTTTGTAATCCACGGGAATCCTTTCCAAAATCCCTAGTAATCCGTCAAAATCGTTCGGTTTGTCTTGAAATCCCTCGAAATCTTCTGAGATCACATGATATTGGCTTAAATCTTTAGAACTCTCTTGAGATTCCTAAGTAGCTCTCCGGATCCACTGGTATCTCTTGAATTTCTTGTGAACTCTTTTGGTCACATGATTTTTGACCAAAAGAACTCCTCTGTAATCTACAGAAATCTTTCTCGAAATCTCACGAAATCTGCCAAAATTATTCGGTTTGTCTTGAAATCCCTTATAATCTGCATAAATCATATGATTCCAGCTTAAATGTTTAGAAATCTCTCGAGATTCTTTAGTATCTGTCCAAAATCCCCGGCATCTCTTAAAGTCCTTGTGCATCCTCTAAATCACATGATTGTTGACTAATGGAAATCCTTTGCAATCTACAGGAATCTTTCTCAAAATCTCATAAAATCCATCGAAATTGGTTAGTCTGTCTTGAATACCTTGAAATCTCCCTAAAACACATGATTCTAGCTAAAATTGTTGACCAATGGTTTTGACCAATTTCCTTTGTGATCTACGGAAATCTTTCTCAAAATCTCATAAAATACATCAGAATAGTTTGGTTTGTCTTGAAATGCCTTAAAATCTTCATAAATCATATGATTCTGGCTAAAATATTTAGAAATCTCTTGAGATTCCTAAATAGCTGTCTGAATCCTCTGGTATCTCTTGAAATCCTTGTAAACCTTCTTGATCACATGATTGTTGAACGAAGGAACTCCTTTCTAATCCACAAAAATCTTTTCAGGTTCTCAGAAAATCCGCCAAAATTGTGCGGTTTGTCTTAAAATCGCTCGAAGTCTTCCTAAATCATATAATTCTAGCCTAAATGTTTAGAAATCTCTTGAGATTCTTTATTGTCTGTCTAAAATATTTGGTATCTCTCGAAGTCCTTGTGAATCTTTTAAATCACATGATTGTTGACTAACAGAAATCCTTTGTAATCTACAGAAATATTTCTCAAAATCCTATAAAATCCGTCGAGATTGGTTGGTCTGTCTTGAATTCCTTGAAATCTTCTTAAAACACATGATTCTAGCTGAAATTGTTGACCAATGGTTTTGAACAATTTCCTTTGTGATCTACGGAAATCTTTCTTAAAATCTCATCAAATACATCAAAATCGTTCGGTTTGTCTTGAAATCCCTTGAAATCTTCTCAAAGCACACGATACTAGCTTAAATGTTTCAAAATATCTTGATATTCTTTAGTATCTGTCCGAATCCTCCGGTATCTCTTAAAATCCTTGTAAACTCGCTTGACCACATGATTGTTGACCAAAAGAACTCCTTTGTAATACACAGAAATCTGTCTCGAAATCTCACGAAATCCCCCAAAATTGTTCGTTTTGTCTTGAAATTTTCTTAAATTATATGATTCTAGCTTAAATGTTTAGAAATCTCTTGAGATTTTTTAGAGTCTGTCCGAAATCTCCGGTGTCTCTCAAAGTCCTGGTGAACCCTTTAAATCACATGATTGTTGATCAATGGAAATGCTTTATGATTTACGGAAATGTTTCTTAAAATCTAAAAAAAATCCGTCGAAATCATTCGGTCTGTCTTGAAATCCCTTGAAATGTTTTTACAACAAATGATTTAGGCTCGAATATTTGGAAATCTCTTGAGATTCTTTAGTATCTGTCCGAATCCTCCGTTATCACTTTAATTCCTTGTAAACCCTCTTGATCACATGATTGCTGACTGAAGGAACTCCTTTGTAATCCACAGAAATCTTTCTCAAGATCTCAGAAAATCCGCCAAAATCGTTCAGTTTTTCTTGAAATCCATCGCAACCCTTTCCAATCAAATGATTTCTCCCGCAATATTCATAAATCTCTTTGAGGCCTCAAAAATGTGTCAAAGTTTTACGATATCTGCAAAAAATTAATAGAAATCTTCGAAATAATATAATTTAATCTAAAATATTGCAAAATTTCCCGCCACTTCTTGGAACCTCCTGAAATCATTCGTGATCCGCGAGATCATTCTTTAATGCTTGAAATCCCTAAAAATCCATCAAAATTATTTCATGTCTCTTGAAATCTTGAGGAATTCTTTGAAATCACCTAATTTTTTCTGAAATGTTTCGAAGTCTCATAGAATTTATTAGAATTCTTCGAAATTCTTTGTAATCTGCGGAACATTCTAGAATTCTTCGGAAAATTGAAATTTCCTCTAGAATTTTGCATTGTGATGTCTTCAAATTAGATTATCATTTCAGGATCATTCACAATCTGTGAATCCTTATGCATCTTCTAAAATCGCTTGACCTACTTCAAAACTATTTGAATTCTTAGCAATTTTTTTAAATTTTCTAAATTATTGCAAATTTCTCAGATCGTTCGAAAACCATGAAATCTTTCAGGATTTCATTTGGAGTAAAAATGATTCATATATCAAGCGAAGATTTAAAAAATCCTAGTAGGAAAGAAGGAGTTTCAAGAATTACAAAATGAATCCTACGTTCAAAATGGGAATTTACTCAACAACAATGTAAACTAATACGGTAATCAATTTCATTTTCAGGACCCCAATTCGGCTCCTGTGACAAACAGCACTACCGAAACAGCTGAGGTTCGATTCCTATTTTTTCACTTATTTTTCAGTCAACTTATTGGAACTGATCAAAATTTCGAGATCATTCAATATATTTCAACTTATATTTTTTATTCCGAATATCATCATTTCAATTATTTGTAGGCTTCTACGGCAATGACGGAAAATGCTGAAAATTCTACTGTTAATCACAGTAACCATAAAAAAAACGAAACCTTGGGGGAATCGGGCGAAAAATTGACTGACAAATCAACGGAAAAATCCGTTCCCAAATTGACTGAAAAATTTGTCGAAGAATCGACTGACATATCAACGGAACAATCAGTTTCCAAATCGACTGAAAAATTGGCCAAAAAATCTTCTGGAAAATTGGCCGAAGAATCGACTGAAAAACCAACCGAAAAATCGGTTTCCAAATCGATTGAAAAATCTACTGAAAAATCAACAGAAGAATCAGTCTCCGAAACGACTAAAAAACCAGCCGGAAAATCATCCTTAAAATTGGTTGAGGGAGCAGATAAAATAATAACAGAAACAACTACGGAGAATTCGCCCATACAATTTAGCGAAAACAAAAATCCGAAGGAGAATTTGACTGCAAAATCCAGTGAAACTCCAAGCACAAAACTAGATATTAGGGTAAAATAATACAAAATGAAAAATAATATTCACTAAATAAATAAAAATGAAGTTCAATTCGAATAATAATTTGTGCTTGAAAACTTTATTTTCATATGAATATTTTGTTTATTATTGAAAATCAACCAAATTTAATGAATTATAAATATTAAAAAATTATCTCTTCCAGATTCAAAAAGTAGAGGAAACATCACAATCTGAAAATTTGAAGAATGTGCAGGTAGCACCAAAAAGCATTCCTAATTCGGGAGCTTCCGGATTTTCCATGAAATTAAGCGCAATTATTGTTGCCATAACTTCTTTCGCTGCGATAATTGTTCTCGACTTTTAGCTTCCAATAATTTGAAAGAAGCGCTAACTTCATTTGAAAAATGCTGATATCTATTCTTCTTTCAAAAAAGGAGATTGAATATTTTTAATGCATTTTTTTACCCTGTTTGGAATAAACGACCCAAAAGTTATTCGGTTTTCTGGGAAATAAAATTGGAGCAAAATTTTTTCTAATAAGAATGCTATCCAATCATTAAGAAATTATGTGGAAAATGAAATGCAGATATCAGTAATTTTTTTCCAAGATTGATGCATGAGATCTTAAATTCTGCCCAAAAGGAATTATTCTAATTAATGTTCATAATTCGTTTCTGTCTTCAAGAAAATAAAATAAAACAATTTTCCTTAATCCTGGATTTATTTTTATTCCTATTTGAAGGATGATTATGAGCAATGACTTTTTTTTGAACATTATGTTGATTTCTCGAGTATTGCAAGCATTCTATTTCCCCCACCTATTTACCCATCTTATACCACTTGTTGTACCGTGATTCCATAGTTTTCCTCCATTTTTCCTTCCCTTGTCTTACACACATCTGTCATTCTATACTCCTATCATTGATATGATAGTCGTTTCACATTCGCTGTCTCTTTCCTTCTCAAGCTAAACCTTCCGTATTACCTCTCTTCTCTCTCAACCTATTTCTACTATACTCCTATCATTCATATCGTAGTCTTCCTTCATTCGCTGTCTATTCACATCTCATTTTGAACCTTCTGTATTACCGCTCCTCTCTCTAATCTCATTTCCACTATACTCTGTAACCCTCAATTCTGGGGGTTATTAGAATTCTCGCCTACGTCACTTTTAGCAAAACTCAACCAATAACCTCGACAGTTGTTGGGCGCCAGGCGCGCATGCGCCAGCCGGA